>JAOTRA010063755.1:0-15488 GCA_026260255.1 Pseudolaguvia tuberculata | reverse complement strand
AAAGAGACAGAGAGAGAGAGAGAGAGAGAGAGAGAGAGAGAGAGAGAGAGAGAGAGAGAGTGAGAGAGCCTTCTGGAATGTCCCTAATGGTCCAGAGAGTCACACCTTAAGGAGACCTAATTAGAGCCTTTTCATACAGCCATCACACATAGTACACAAAGTCTGAGAGTATATTTATACTTGCTATTTTTGCTGTAATGATCCTTTCGTGTTTATTTTTGTTGCTTTTGGTCATCTAATGAGCTGAACGCGTATCAGCAGTTATTTTTACAAGTGGCTGAAAGGTATATTATAGTTTGCTTTTAATTTATCGTCACAAAGATTACTGCATGCAAAAGTTTTTTCATACAGATTTAGAAATACACAGTACTGTGCAAACATTTTAAGACGGTTTAGAAAAATGCTGTAAACAAAAAGGATTTCAGAAATATAGATTATGACTGTTTATTTTTGTCAATTTACAAAATGCAAAGTCAGCGAACAAAAGAAAAATCTAAACCAAATACATTTTTGGTGTTACTAACTTTTGCCTTTAAACCAGCATCAAGGAGAAGTGTAGGAGTGTGGAGCTTAGGGTGGGTAGAAAGGTGAATGTGTTGTGTGTTTAGGAGACCATGTGGAAAGGGAGTAAAGCCATGAACATTGGTGGATTTAAACTGTTTTATCATTGTGTATATAGAAAGAGAAATGGTGTGGGTGTAATCCTAAAGAAGGAGTACATTGATAGTGTGGTTGAGGTGAAGAATATCTGATAGGGTTTTGTACATGAGGTTGCAAGTTTGTACATGAAGGCGTGATGGTAAATATCCTCAGTGCTTATGCACCACAAGTAGGTTGTGAGATGGAAGAAAAGGAAAGATTATAGAGTGAGTAAGATTGAGTGTTGGAGAGTGTAGCTAGGCATGAAAGATTGGTGATAGGAGCAGACTTCAATATTCATATTGGTGAAGGGAACAGAGGTGATGAGGAGGTGATGGGTAGCTATGGCCTAGGAATGTGGAAGGGCACATTGTGGTAGATTGTGTTAAAAGGATGGAGATGGCAGTGGGTAACGCATATTTTAAAAAGAAGAAAGGGCATAGGCTGACATAAGAGTGGAAGAAGTGGCAAACAGGTGGACTATATTTTGTGCAGTAGAAGTAAATTCTGTTTTGCCAACCTCTATCCCGTTATGCTTTTCTGCATTTCCTCATTCCACCATGTCTCTTTTTCTTCCTTTCTCTTTGCAGATATCACACCAAGTATGTTCCTAGCTGTCTCCATTAATACTTCTGTAGTCGTTGCCCAATCATTCAACAACTCTTCACCACCTCCATGCCTTTGACTGACCTCTTTCCTGAATCTCACACTACATTCTTCCTCCTTCAACTTCCACCATCTTATTCTCGTTTCTGTCCTCTCTCTCATCCTCTTCTTCTTAACCTCCAAAACCATTCTACAAACCACCATCCGATGCTGTTTAGCTACACTATCCCCTGCAACCACCTTACAGTCTCCAATCTCTTTCAGGTGATATCTCCGGCACAAAATATAGTCCACCTGTGTGCAACTTCTTCCACTCTTATTTGTCACACTATGCTCTTCCTTCTTCTTCAAATATGTGTTCACCAATGCCATCTCCATCCTTTTAGCAAAATCTACCACGATCCGCCCTTCCACATTCCTCACCTTAAAACCATACATACCTATCACATCCTCATCACCTCTGTTCTCTTCACCAACATGACCATTGAAGTGTTCTCCTATCACCAGTCTTTCATGACTACTCCATCTAACTCATTCCAGAATCTTTCTTTTTCCTCCATCTCACAACCTATTCGTGGAGCATAAGCACTGAATCTTATGCTGGGAATCTTTCAGTGCAGAGTTTGCATGTTCTCCCTGCACTTGTGTGGGTTTCCTCTGGGTACTTTGGTTTCCTCCCACTGTCCAAAAACATGTACATTAGGTTGATTGATGAGTCAAAATTGCCCATAGGAGTGAATGTGTGTGTGAGTGGTTGTTTGTCTATGTGTTCCCTACGATGGATTGGCGAACTGCCAAGGGTGTACCCCTGCCTCTTGCCCTATGTGTGCTGGGATGGGCTCCAGCAGGCCCCTATAACCCCTAATTAAGGAATAAGCATGTAAGAAGTTGAATTAATGAATGAATTAGTTTAACATTATACAGATTTATTCTAAAGTACTTAAAACAATGTATGCATCAATTAATTAGTCTCTTAGGGCTCATTATTCTTTCTCATGTCATTCTAATTGTTGTACAAATAGTTTAGTTATAGCCAACAGACTCAATTCTTTCATAAGTTATTTTCAGTGCAGGTTCATTCAGCCCCAACTGCACTTTTCTTTTTTGTATTGCAGACAGGACACACTTGCCATTTTATCAGTTTGAGCACTCACCTGACCATGAACCCAAGTAAAATCCTAAATATTGTGCTTCCATCCATCAGACAATGGCATAAGCATGTCTGGATGACAAATTCTGTTCACGAGCAGTTCAAATTGTGCAATGGCTCTAAACCAATAAGCAATTGCCAACCTAAGTCATAAAGGCAATATTCCCCAAAAAATTTCTGTGTTAAGTATAAGCTTACCACATCTCACTATTCAAGCAGTTTTGTCTACTGCATAAACAATAAATTTATACATAACTTTTATTTCAGTTTTAAAAATAACCTGTCAACTTTGACCATAATTAAACATTCCATTTGTGTGGATAGATTTGAATGAAAAACACAATGATCAGTACAGTTTAAACTGAGTACATGACAAACAATTTATTGACAATGCATAACCAGGACTAATACCAAACACGTCCAAAAGGTCCATATCTCCACAATAGGGTTCTCAATCAACGGAAAAGTGTGCATTTTATTTGTGCATTTGGGTTTGTTTGGGAATGTTAATAATAAGCAGCAGAAACAGTTTAAAGCCCTGCTTTACCTGAAGTTGCTTTTCACTAATAGTAAAATACTTATAAGTTAATGTTTATCTTTTAAGATATCCTACACCTCCTGGTTTGTTACATTTTGCAGCATTAATCAACGGATTAAATATACTTGTGGTAGTGGCATTCCCAGCACCACCAAGATGCCACCACTGGGTAAGAACTAATGGCAGCAATGTAAATCTTTATTTCCTAACTTTCTCTCTCACCTCCCAGTCTGCACGCCACTGCCTTTCAGCATAGATAATTTAATAGAAACAAAGATGAAATCATATATAGTGTAGATGCTACTAAATTAGCTGGTCATTTCCCCAGGTCCGTCTAGCTGAGCCTCTGAGCAAGGCTCTTAACCTGCAATTTCTCAGTTGTATAAAAGAGATACATGTCAGCCGCTCTGGATAAGGGTGGCTGCCAAATGATGTGAATGTGAACAGGTAAGAACAAGGTTAATCACTGCTAACCCAAAACCTTTCATCTCCCTTTGTACAAACTCTGCTCAATAGAGAGAGCCTTTGTTTCATCGAGGAGCTGAGGTTCAGGTTTAGGTTTTCTTGTAAATGCTGGTGTGGCAAGAAAGAGAGAGAGTAGAAGCAAAAAAGTAAAGTGTGATCAGATAAGGAGCAAGTCTTTTTAGAGCCTGAACCCCCGGAAGAGGTTTAAAAGAGCCAAGCCACTGGATAATTACTTTCTTCAGGTCTCAGTGCTCAGACGATTTTTAACTAAAACTGATGCAATAAGCAAATAGGCTCTTCAGATTGCCTGGAAAATTGGTGAATGTGCTTACAGTCCTGCATGTTCCTGTTTATCTCAAGGTGTCATCTTGGTGAATGTAATGGAAACCCATGAGCATGATGTGGGCAGTGACAGTATAATCCGGATGTAGCAAGCTTCAGAGCACCTGTCTGTTTTATCAATGCGTCACTCAGACAGCCTTGTAGCATTAGGCTGGCACTGACAATATTCAGATGAAGCAAACAGGTCAAGCATGTATATACTGTGAAACCCTGTCAGTGGATGGAGAATGAAGACATGCGAGGACAGTCTGACACAGATAGTGCTGAAACATAAATAACACACACACTCCAAAAGGTAGAACACAGACCAATAGCATCCTTAATTTTCAGGCTGGTGTCTATTCTTCAAATTATTTTTTAAATTAACCAATTCTATGTTTAATAATAACTAAGGTAAGAAAGCAACCGTTATCGGGTTTTATGGCCTGCTTTGGAAGAAACTGAGGATGGTGGAATTGATTAAATATTGTTTCAGCAGGATGATCTGCCACATATCTCAGGAGACAATCACTAATTCATTGTGGAATTGGTGAAATCGACAGGGACGTCTGCGAAAGAGTTTTGTTCATTTAAACGATCGGATGAGGATGACAGCCTGCAGAGGTGGACATGTGCTCAATATAATTTTTCATTATTAAATGGAAGTGTTAAATTAAAAGAATTATTATTTGTTAAGTAAAATAATTAAGTAAAAGAAGTTATGCATCCATTTTAGATAATTTATTGCACTTTTAAAAACTTTATGAAACACAGTATATTTAGATAAAAATATAAATATTCAATGACAACTGTTTTAAACAAGATGCAGTATGATCTTGATCCCGTAAATACTTTCGGATCATTGGGTATGTAATGTCTTATGGAATACCAATGTAGATGCCCTTCATATAAAGGTCAGTCTTTATTAGGCTAATTAGTCAGCATGTTTAGCAAGGTGCCTAGATAGCAAAACAATTTGGATTTGATATTTCGTAGGGGGAAACAATTTGTTATATAAATTGGTTAAACTGTGCTGTTTTTGCTGCCAAGGACAATTGGTTCTGCTCCCTACTCCACTCTCGTTGTAACCCATTTATCTTTGTCAAAAAAGTTGATGGGGGCACACAGTTACAGCATCATCATTTATTACAAAAATCTGTCTTCATCATTATTTATCATATTCTCCTCACCCAGATGCCTCTTGGAATATGGGCAAAAATCTCAAGTGAATGTAAGGTCTGTTACATATATACTGATAGGACTGCTGGATTTAAACTTGAAGGGATGAAGCTGGATAGTAAAACATTCCAAATGTGTTAGAGATAAGAGAGATAAGAAAAGGAGGTGTACCCATCCTGGCATGAGCACTGCTTTAAAATTTATGTTTTTACTATGTCTAATCTGGCAAAAATATTTTTATTTATAAATACTTTTTTATATTTATTATTATAATAACTGAACTAAGTGTGGCGGCGCAGTAGCGGGATCTTTCTGTGCGGAGTTTGCATGTTCTCTCCGCGCTTGCGTGGGTTTCCTCCGGGTACTCTGGTTTCCTCCCACAGTCCAAAAACATGTAGATTAGGTCGATTTGGTGATTCTAAATTGTCCAAAAGAGAGAATGTGCGTTTATCTATATGTTGCCCTGAGATGGAATGGCGACCCTTCCAAGGTGTACCCCCGCCTCTTGCCCTATGTGTGCTAGGATAGGCGCAGCAGACCCCTGTGACCCGAATTTGGGAATAAGCGGGTAAGAAGATGAATGAATGAATGAATGATCTAAGTTTCACATGCAGATCATGTACAGTGCACACAGAGGCATTTTGCAGCTGGGATTAAAAAAAACATGTTTTTGATGTTGCTAATTGAACATTCCTGACCATTTGATAATAATCATACTCAAAGACATTATAGTAAAATGCTGGTTGAAATCTCCTATAACTTTTGATGTCCTTCACACTTTTCTAAAATATAACAAAACCAAAACACCTTAAGAGCACACCTAGTTTTTTTTTATAAACTTTATAGATCAAATATATAGATAATTGGTTAGTTTTTTCTTCTGTCTTCTGTTATTTTTTCATATACACAAAGAAAGAAAGACACTAAAGTGTCTGGTATGTCAAATGTGACTGACCATATTGATTTACAGAGCAGGACTGATGAGATGATAGTTTGATAGTTTTTTTCTAGACCAGGTAGAATAAGGTATATTTTACATTGAAAAGAACTCCACATGCACCTTTAGAAATAAACTATTTCCCCCAGAAACATACAGAGAGTGATAATACATTAATTAATATTCAATAAAAGCATAGTTTTGACAAAATAACAGATTATATTAACACCAATAATCAAGCTTTAATATGCTTGTTAATATGCTTAAGTTTCTATAGTAATAAATAATTCACAAGGTTTTCTTTGGCAGACATGAAATAATAATGTGTGAAATAGCTGTTGTTATTTAGCCGAAAAAAATGTTTAATCATTGATATGTTGAAACGTTTTGCAAATGGATGTTATTTAACATTTATGGAGGGATTTTCAGGATTTTGTTACACTTAGTTTATATGTATAGCAAAGTCTGTAGGGAAAAACACTTTGTGTGATTTAGTAACAAAATAATTAGTTGATAATGATAAAAGATACATACACTTATCTTGGGTGCGGAGGCTTGAGGTAGAGTCAGCATTCCAGTTTATCCTAAAGAGCTGAAGATGAGTTCTTCCATACCAACTAGCTACAACAAACTACAACATACAAAGACATTATAGACAACTGTATGCTTATTTATGTATACGTAAATAATAACAGATAATTGAAGAAGAAGAAGAAGAAGAAGAAGAAGATAATATATTCTTCAATTAGGCAGTACAAAATGACTCTTGTCAATCTTGACAACATTCATTCATTCTTACATTCATTCATTTATTCTCGAATTCGGGGTCACGGGGGTCTGCTGCGCCTATCCCAGCACACATAGGACGAGAGGCGAGGTATGTTGTCCATCTCAAGGCAACATATAGACAAACAACCATTCACACACACATTCACTCCTATGAACAATTAAGAATCACCAATCGACCTAATCTGCATGTTTTTTGGACTGTGGGAGGAAACTGGAGTCCCCGATTATAACCCATGCAAGCGCGGGAAGAACTTACCAACTCCGTGCAAAAAGATCCTGGCCCGGGATTCTAACTTGGGACCTTCTTGTTGTGAGGCGACTGTGCTCTCCACTACGCCACCGTGCTGCCCATCTTGACAACATGATTCTTAAAATAAATATACATTCATTATTGGCAAAACTGTGGTATATGAAAAACATTTAGGAAAAATATTTCAGTACAGGCGGCGCGGTGGCGTAGTGGATAGCACGGTCGCGTCACAACAAGAAGGTCCCGGGTTCAAATCCTGTGCCAGGGATCTTTCTGTGCGGAGTTTGCATGCGCTTCCTGTGCTTGCGTGGGTTTCCTCCGGGTACGCCGGTTTCCTCCCACAGTCCAAAACATGCAGATTAGGTGGATTGGTGATTTTAAATTGTCAATAGGAGTGAATGTGTGTGTGGGTAGTTGTTTGTTGCCCTGAAATGGACTGGCGACTCATCTAGGGTGTACCCCCACCTCATGCCCTATGTGAGCTGGGATAGCCGCCCGTGACCCTCAGTTAAGGAATAAGCGGGTAAGAAAATGAATGAAAGGATGAATGAAGTACAGCATTGGGGTGGCGCGGTGGTGTAGTAGTTAGCACAGTCACCTCACAACAACAAGGTCCCGGGTTCGATTCCCAGGTCGGGAGTTTGCATATTCTCCCTATGCTAGCGTAGCTTTCCCCCAGGTACTCCAGTTTCCTATCACTATCCAAAAACTAGTACATTAGATGGATTAGTGAGTCTAAATTGGCCGTAAAATCCCAGCCATTAAGGTGGCATAGCCTTAGTGCCGGTCCATAGTCCAGATAAATGGGAGGGTTGGGTTAGGAATGGCATCCAGCATAAAACCCTACCAAGTCAAATGTGCGGATCACAGGCAACCCCTAACGGGAGCAGCTGAAGGACAAAAAAAATCAAGTATGTATTATACACTAGCATTTTGAAAAACACATAATTTTACATCATCTGTACAGTGTAATGGCTTCTAGATGTCTGTGTAAAGGAGTTAAAGTCCAACAATGAGTCAGAATATTTGGACTCCATACTATCTCCTTTAAAAGGTGTAGTGCACTTAAAGAATACAATAATAAAAGTCATTTGGATACTGGTTCTATGAAAATTTGAGAAGATTTGGTTGAGGTCAATTAGGAACTCAATGAGGAAGCAAATGCCCCTATTTAACATGTCATTGTCACAGAACCTACCTATTAAAGAGTGTACCAAAAATCTTTTTAAGGCTTTTCACAGTGCGAGATGAACCATATGTCCAACAGTTAAAGAGTATCAGCTCATAGTACCCTGCATAATTACACAAAATAGGGTGCGATATAATTGCTTCTACATTCTATGTAGTGCCAAATAAGGTCAGGTGGAAGTTAGCTATCCACTCCTTTACAAGGTGTTAATGACAAGAACAGGAACAGATGCCTATTGTGTGAAATGAACTGAGCATACATAGCGGTTTATAGAGTCTTTCATTCTATTCCTTTTATGTGTGAGACAATGAGTCTGACATGAGCAGCCACCCCTGCAAACTATCTCTAAAATGAGACCCGACCGTACTCATCTGTCTTCAGTCCTGTAAAGCATCGTCGGTTTCTCAACTCTGAAAGAAGCGATCTCTATTTGGTGTCTAGATCAGAGTTGGTAGGTTGTGGCACCTTGTCGAGTTGGATTTCTTCACAGTTCGATACATGATTAATCTGCCATGGAGGGTGCACACTTCAGACTGGGAGAAAATTCCAAGTGTATTAATAATAAAAGCCAAGATGAAGTGCAAGCAAGTTGTTACTAAGTCAAAGTGATTAAAAGAAGTGTTGCAGGTGCAAAAAAGACATCTAAAAATTTTTTTATTAAACAGTGTCACTGAATGATGTAAGATGCCAGGACATTGCTACACATGTTACAGGATATTGTGAACACCATCTATTACTCCTCTAATGGGTGACTCCTCTAACTGGACTTAACTGATTTAACATCAAATAAAGATTATTTGAGTTCATAGAGTTTAGTTAATGTTGGGGAAGTCGTACTCTAGTGGTTAATGTGTTGGTGTGATAATTGGAAGATTAGGGATTTATTCCCAATGCCACAAAGTTACCAATGCTGGGCCTCTGTAAAAAGCCCTTAACCCTCAATTGCATAGTTGTATAAATGAAATAAATGTAAATCACTCTGCATAAAAGCTTAAAATTAAAATTCCTTTAATAAATGCTACAAATGTAAATCTGGTAATTCAAGTGTTTATTAGTTCTACTTGAGTCAATATGGTATTAATAGAAGATGTCTTGAGAAGTACACAAAATATAATGTTTAAAAAAAACCCAAAACAATATTGTAAAAATGGTATGCCAGATAATCTTATGTATTTTAAAACATGTTATTCCAGATTTATTCTTGTTTTCTATAACAACCTTCACACTTCTAAAAGGCTTCCTAGAATCTAAAATGGCTGAATGGCTGATAGGAATTTTTCAGTTCAGCCACAAAACAATTTGCCATGTGTTAATTGAGGAGGTCTGGTTTGTAATCCGTGTTCCGTTTCATCTCAATGGTGTTCACTGGGGTTAAGGTCAGGGTTCTGAGCATGACAGTTCTGAGCATGACACTTCATTTATGGCAAACTGTGTCTTTATGAAGCTTAATGGGTTTGTCCACAAGAGCATTGACATGCCAAAACATTTTTAAACCTCTGACCTTTGGGGTTGTGTCCACAAACTTTTGGTCAGATAGAGTTTGTAACACATTCTTTTACAACATGTTGTTTTTCTCTATTTAACTTATGATTACTTAAGATTCCCTGGGGTTTTTCTGTAAGGAGTTACTTACTACATACGGGTACACCGGTTTCCTCCCAATTGGGTTGATTGGTGATTCTAAATTGCCAATAGGAGTGAGTGTGTGTGGTTGTTTGTCTATATGTGGCCCTGAGATTGATTGGCGACCTGTCAAGGGTGTACCCCTGCCTCTTGCCCTGTGTGTGCTGGGATAGGCTCCCCGTGACACTGAATTAGGGAATAAGCAGGTTAGAAGATGAATGAATGAATGAATGAATGAATGAATGAATGAATGAATGAATGAATGAACTTATAATTACATGTTGTATGTTGGCTGATCATGTGCAAGTTAATACCTACACTTCTTGCAAACATAATTTTGTAGATAATATAGATTTTTGTACTAGATTTTAGACTCATCAAACGCTATGTTCTTGGCAAGACGCTATAGGAATTGAGCCATCCTAAAGTGATATTATACTGAGAAAAAATAGAAGTTTTTTCCCTGAGGACATAACAGATGTAATCTTTCCTAAAATGGCAATTCAGATGGCAAATATACAATATTCTACCTGGAATCATTTTAAGGTGAAATACTGTTCGTAAAGTGGATGCACAGTTAATAAAAAAAAGTTGTAGAATTATGTCTGACAGGTCTAAAATTCCAGAGATTGGATTAGATTAACCCCCTGCCTGGTATAACACTAGTCCAATAAAAAACATGATTTGGAATGATTTTAAGAATGAGATTTTGGATATCGTGTATTACATTGTACATTTATTGCACTTGTCATTAGTTACTTGACAAACTTAAGGGGAATAAAAGAAAAAGTGTATTTTAAGAATCATCAATGAAAAGATTTACAATGTATCTAACCACAAACTCCTAAAATCGATTTAAATATTGTATCTTGTTTAACACTGATCATTAAAAGCATGCAGAAGTTGTACTGGTACCTTTTCTCTTTGTAAATACATTCACAAGCTTTCAACTCCCTAGCTATTGCACTAGATTATCAATAAGCATCAACTGAGATTCAGTTCCCTATGTAGTTGCACTACATCACATCAGAAATATTGACTTAAACCACATGCAGTGCACTTTATATGGCACCGTTCGGAAATCAAACACCCTTTGTAGTGCAATATATGGAGATTCAGCAGCAGGGATTTGAGGAATCAACTCCCTAAATCTCCCCAATATGTTAAACAGGAAGTCTGTGTTAATTTTGCTTCCTATTCCCCTAACAGAAGTGTACTACCTAAGGTTAGAAATTCTCATTTTTAAATATGTTTGAAGTTCTGCGTTCAATAAAGTTTGAAGGCTTTGTTCAGTTTGCAAGAAGGGACTTTCAAACATTCCTTCATATCTGATGAACATCAGTGACATTCATCTTTAGTAACGCTTGCAGAAATCGTGTATAAAACATTTGCTCTTCACAGTGTAGTGAAAGAACTAGAAATGCACTTAATAATGCAACATTTGTGCAATAATCCCATAGCCAAGTTAGACACAGATTTCTCTCTCCTCATAATTTAATCTCTTCTTGTTTCAATACACTTTATAGCCATAAGTATATATATTGTAAACTATCATAATTTCTTCACTTGAACTTAGACACCCAAACAGTGTTTTAGTTTATCAATAGCCAAGTGTCCAAATTCCCTGAGCATCAGGGCTCACCTCATCTCCACAAAACACTTTTGGAATGAACTTGATTGCTGATGGCAGCCCTAGACCCACTCACCTAACCCCAGTGGCCTAAGAAAACCTAATACTACAGTGACTCTTTGAAATCTAGTCAAAAACATTTGCAGAGGTTTGGAGGCTTATAGGTATGAGATTATATTTGGTATAGGATGTTCATGGATCCATTTCATCTGATGTTCACCGGATGCTTCTCCTGACACAATTCTATTTTATCTATGCTTGGGACCAGCACAGAGTAACTCACTAGTGATCGGATTGATTTCCTGCCTAGAAAATGAACATTGGCCACTGCAGTAAAAGTGTAGAATTCTTAGCTGCTGATCCCTAATAACCGAGTCTACTTTCTCTATAGGTGCACTAAAGTGTGTGACAAGACTGTTGTGTGTCCTATAATGAAAAATTATGAATGTGGATTTTCTTCTGTAAAGCAGGAATTCAGATAAGGTCAGCTTCATGTTTCACCATACAGTAAGAACTGAAATAAATGCAGCTACACAATAAACTTTAACTCATATTATGTCCAATAGGATGTTTGTTTATAGCACATGATATTTTGCATGCCCTAACAACAGTTATTTCAGACTTGCTTTTTTACAACCTGCTTTATTACACTGTACTTCATAGGGTATGAGATAATTGTTCATACAACCTGTAAAGAGCAGACTATATTTAAGTAGAAGTCATCAGGGATGAAGCATCGGCTCTCAAACCCTGCCCTTATTACTTGCTTGGTGCATCAGGACTAAAGTGGTGCTATACTTCTCTCTAGTGGTGTTTCTAGGTTACAACAGTTTTACTGCCGGTACCAGAACCATTTTGCTGAACGTTTACGCATCTGAGCTAGAAGATGTCTAGGATCTATGAGAAATATGCTGTTACACAAATAAACATTTATGTTATGAAATGTGCTTTATTAAATGAGAGATAGCAAGGAGCCAAGTATTAAATGTTTTATCAATCTTTATTGTGACATTTTTGTTAAATTCACATTTCCTTCAAGTTAGAAGGAAGCAAACTGAAGAATTTTTTGTGAAAATATGTTTTGTTTCACTGATACAGTTATAGGTCTATTAAAATATATTCTCAGTGAGATGAAGCATTGGATTTTACAGGGCCAATCTCTTTCCTGTTTGCTATTTCTGTTGAAGGAGTCAATGCAGAGGTGGTGAGAAGATATAAATGCCTGCATGTGTAGTGGTAATCCACTGATTTGGTTTTCTCACTCAAAAACCAGTTTCCCAGTTTTTCTGGCAAGTAAGAAGAGACTTCTGACTCCAGTAAAAACCAAAGAAACTGTTTTAAAGGGTCTGACCAGGTCTCAATAAGCTTTTGAAAAAGTTTTCATTGGTATAAATGTGAGAAACACAGAACCAACTGCAAGAGGTGAGCCAAACAAGTATTTTGGTTTGCAGGTAATATATTTAGGTCAGTGCAAACTGTGCCAAAAAAAGATCCACAATCTCGCCTAATATTCCCTGCCTTACTTCTGGAAATGTCATCTGTACTAATAGATTTACACCATGTGGTGGGTCTGTAGATTCCCACATGAAGAAAAAGCAAACTTATATATATATTACACACATATGTGGTGTGAAAAAGTGTTGGCCTCTTCCTGATTTCCAATCTTTTTTTTTTACTGATTTACACTTAAATGTTTCAGATCATCAAACGAATTTAAATATTAGTCAAATATAGCATGAGTAAACACAAAACACTTTAAATGAAACTTTTTATTATTAAGGTAAAACAAAATCCAAAACTACATGGCCCTTGTGAGAAAGTGTTTGCCCCCTTAACCTAATAACTGGTTGGGCCACCAATAGCAGCAACTACTGCAATCAAGCATTTGTGATAACTTGCCATGAGTCTGTTACAGCGCTCTGGATTAATTTTGGTCCACTCATCTTTGAAGAATTGTTGTAATTCGGAGAGTTTTTGAGCATGAACCGTTTACACACACACATACATATATGTGTGTGTTGGCTCAATGGTGACTTTAATTTCTGCACCACCAACTTAGCAAAGGTGCCCTGAAGTGGCAATCCTTAACTGCTTAGTTAGATAAAGAAAATTCAGAAAATTGTAAATTTATCTGGGTTGGGGCATAGCCAAATGCTAGAATTGTCATGTAAAATTTTAATCCTGAAATAACTACATATAGGTTATTTGCACATGCCATCATCGCTGTCTTGCGAGATACCATTGTTGGCCTGAAGTAAGTAAACAATTGTAATGGTAACATTGAGGCTTTTGTATGCTGTCCTTTATTGTATATATAAAAATATTACAAAATAAACAATTCCCTTTTGGGCACATTTAGTTATGACAAAATCTAATTGATTTAATTTAATTTAATTTAATCGTTTCATGACAATTCTTTCCTGAAAAAATAACTGCATGTCATCCCTCAACACACAATGTGAGGGCACTGTAGAAAATTCTGAATGTTCCAGGAGATTGTTGAGTGCCTATTCTTGTCTTCCTTATTCATTACAATTTAAATAAGCTCTTTTCCCTTACCACTGAAGCCCTGAGCTGATGTCTGTTAAAATGGAGCCATTTCACAGCTTCTGTCATGGGAGCATCTTTACTACAAAATAATAAAAGAAAATATAACTTCAGAAAATTGCTAGCCAGACATCCCAAGCTATTGCACCTTTGCCTGTTTGTAATGACTGGAACAGAGTGACCATTTTGCAGTGACCATTTTGCAGTAATGCTTTATTTACAGATAACAAAACTTAAACACAAATACACATCTGATGCGAACAAGGAACTAGACAATTCAAAATCAAACACAAGAAACAAGTAAGGGAATATTCATCAGAGAACTTACGTTGTACGAGCGTATACAATAATCCGCGACATGTGAGTGAACACTTTCTTAAATAATGTGTCATTTACCCAGAAGTCCATGCTTTGGGTAATTCAAATATGGGAGAGGCGGAAACAGGCTCCTTACATTACCTCCCCCCAAAGGACGCCTCCTGGGGTCACCTAGAACAACAGCCTTGGAAACAAATCTGGCAAAGACTGGCAAAGTGAAAGCTACAAAACAGGACAATCAAAACAGATCATAATATATCCAAAACTAATCCAAAGAATACAAAACACAGATGAACAGGCGAGCCTGAAAACACACTGAACAAGTGGACCTGGACCAGTAACAAAACCAGGAAGCTTGCACAGTGACCAGATCAGGAAGCACGCACAGAGACAAGATCAGGAAGCGCGCACAGAGAAAAGATCAGGAAGCATGCACAGAGACAAAATCAGAGAGCGCACAGAGACAGACCAGAAACGAGCACAGAGAATGGAGAAGGAAGGAAATGGAAATAAGATTGGGCACCAGATAAAAATAAAACAAGGAAGACAGAGACAAGAAAAAGGCCAAAGACTGCAACAGAGAAAGGAAGTACAGAAGAAAGGAATAATGATAGAAGCAGGAACAGGACCGAGACAGAAGCTGAAACTGAGAGACACTAAGATAAAAGGGGACAGTGACAACTGCAGATATAGCAGATGGGACAGAGGTCGAAGGAGGAACAGACATCCAGGAATCAAGAAAAGGCAGAAATATGGGTACATAAACCAACAGAAACAATGACAGACCAAACAAGTTACGACGCATCCAAATGTGAGAGGGGCATAAACAGGGTCCTTCCACTGTTAGAAACAAAAAATATTTCATTGCTTTTGCATTCTCTCACAAATATAGTAATTATGTCGACTTTAATTATAAGAAAACCACTAAATGTGTATTTATGCATGTGTTTTGTTTTGTTTTTAATACATGAAGCTGTAGAGTGAGGTAAATTTAGCACTGTAATATCTGACATTTTTGGCTTATATCACATTGGATATTATTCAAATTTTGAAAAAAAAATAGAGTTTAATGCAAGCTCTTTCTCAACAGTCATTTTTAGACACTCTTGCTTTTCATTGGCTATTCAAATATAGCTAAGAACAATAAATTTTAATTTTATTTGTCACACTACAGCATATAGTGAAATGTTTTTTTCCATATATCCTCCTAGAAGGTTGGAGGGCTATTATTGTTACGGGATTACGGGAAACACCAGGAGTCAGACGTTAGAGAACACACCTTTATTAAGGGTAAGTACAAAAATATA
>JAOTRA010063745.1:0-15489 GCA_026260255.1 Pseudolaguvia tuberculata | reverse complement strand
GGTGGGATTGCATCAAGGATCGGCTCTGAGCCCTTTCTTGTTTGCAGTGGTGATGGACAGGTTGACAGATGAGGTCACACAGGGGTTTTTATGGACGATGATGTTTGCAGATGATATTGTTATTTGTGGTGAGAGTAGGGAGCAGATTGAGAAGAATCTGGAAAGGTGGAGGTACACACTGGAGAAAAGGGGAATGAAAATCAGTAGGAGTAAGACAGAATAAATGTGTGTGAATGAGAGGGAATGCAATGGAGTGGTGAGGTTGTAGGAAGAAGAGGTAGTGAAGGTGGAGGAATTAAAGTATTTTGGATCAACAGTGAAAAGTAATGGCGAGTGTGTTAGAGAAGTAAAGAAAAGATTGCAGGCAAGGTGGAGTGGGTGGAAAAGAGTGGCAGGAGTGATTTGTGATCGGCAAACCTTTGCAAGAGTGAAATGGAAAGTTTATAGAACCGTAGTGAAACCTGCAATGTTGTACTGTTTAGATGCAGTGGCATTGTCAAAAAGACCTAGCTGAAGGAGGCGGAGCTGGAGGTGGCAGAGTTGAAGATGTTGAGATTTTCATTTGGAGTTACTAGGATGGACAGGATTAGAAATAAGTTAATTAGAGGGACAGCCCACATAGGATGCTTTTGAGACAAGGCGAGGGAGGCTAGGTGGAGGAAAACCAAGAAGACAAGCAGGTCGCAGGAAGCAGATGTAGAGGACAGGGTTGTGTGGAGAAGAACGATCTATTGTCGTAACCCCTAATCAGAGTAGCCGAAAGGAGAAGAAGAAGATGAAAGAGTTAACGTAAGAAAAAAAAATCATACTTTGACACTATAAGGTATTACTTAAAAGATTTTTATCTATCTTTCCCAGACAGAAAACCGTTCAGTTGTTACATGTATAACAACAGATTTGTGAAGCTTTATTTTGGGCCCTTGAATTAGACCTCTTAACAATCCCGCTCCTTCCCCGGTAAAAATACTTTAAATGGACCTTTTTGTGTAGGGTACAGTAAATAGCAGGACCCCATGAATAACCTTTCACACACACATTTACTTCTATGGGCAATTTAGAATTATTAATCAACCTAATGTACATGTTTTTGGACTGTAGGAGAATGGGGCGAACATGCAAACTCAGCACAGAAAGATCCCTAGCCTGGGATTCGAACCTGGGACCTTCTTGTGATGCAACCGTGCTAATCACTATGCTTTTGCGCCGCCCCACCCCACTTCAATAAAGATCCTCTTAAAAATATACCTCAGACTGTGTTATTGTGAATGTTATATACCTATGATAATGAAATACTGTAAAGGATAGACATTGACTTTTTGTTCTGAGTCTAATGCTTCTGACCGTGCCTTCAAGCTTTTCAGGGACTGACACCGTTTGTTGACCAGCAAAAGATGTTTTCCATCTTTTCCCCAGTGGTTGAATGACAATGCACACATACAAACTTGGTACTGTACAACATTTTGTGAATGGAAATCCATTTCATTATTCCCTTCCAAGTTCCATCATTGGCTTGAAAATTTTAATCACTTCTCGTTTGTTTTTTTTCTTTTTCTTGTCATTCCAGATATTTTCAGCTGTGTTTTAGTATCCCTTGAGATATGAGATATAAACAAAAATTCAGCTGACACACACACACACACACACACACACACACACACACACACACACACACACACACACACACACACACACACACACCTGACCTAAATGACTGGTCTTTGGCATAGCAACCATTGCTTATACATTATTCATACGGCTGTGTGCTGGGGGAGAATCCTCTTAAAGTCTATATTTAAACCCACCCAGACAGTTACAAAGGTATTTATAGTATAACTGAAGGGACAAGAGTCTAGAGAGGTATAATTTCTAGCATGTATACATTTTTTATTCTTATTCTTATATCCTAATTGCTATAAATATGAATTCAGATAGATAATAATATTAACCACAGTACTATGTGGTTTGTGTAATGTGTAGATGTGGAAATGTCATTTAGTCCAACTCAAAAACTCACTAGCATATGGAGCATTTAACATTTAACACAAGCATATGACACTGTTGCTATGGTGACATTTATGACAGGCTGAAAGTGTGTGTGTGTGGGGGGGGGGGGGTTACAAATAGCACCAAATATTTTTATTGAAGATAAACATTTCACAATAACTTTATAAAATTTTCAATGTTTTAAATCATTCATAGGTTATAATTTAATCTTGCACACTAAATTGTGTGGCTCGGTGGCGTAGTGGTTAGCACAGTCGCCTCACAACAAGAAGGTCATAAGTTCGATTTGTGGGCTGGGGATCTTTCTGTGCCGTGTTTGCATTTTCTTTCGCTTGCATGGGTTTCCTCCGAGTACTCTGGTTTCCTCCCACCATCCAAACCCATGCACGTTAGGTTGATTGATGAGTCATTCAAACGGAGTGCCCAAAGGAGTGAATGTATGTGTGAATGGTTGTTTGTCTATGTGTGCCCTCCGTCTGACAAACTGTTCAGGATGTACCCCTATCTCATGCCCTATGTGCGCTGTGATAGGCACCAGCAGACCCAATGACCGCGAATTAGGGAATAAGCGGGTAAAAAGATGAACGAATGAAGACTGGCTGGTTGTGGGTATTTGGTAATTTATTGAAAAAATAAGATCTGTCTTCTGTTGGTTATAGAACTCTAGAGTTTATTTAGCATTATCATGCTGCAACAGTGTTGAAGTCTAAGATACAATTTTGTGTTTATAAGTCACAAAAAGCTGTAACTAATTGTTTGGGGGGGTTTTTTCAGAATAAAGCACTATTTTATTAAAACCCCTTTAACAGTAAACAAAACGAATGTAATTTCTTTTGGTTTACTTGAAGCCTTTATTCAGTAACAATAATTTTCCAACAATTTTAAAATGCATTCTTTAAAGATTCTATGGCAATTGAAATAAAACACACCATTTAGAGAAGATTACGCATTCTAAGCATGTCTTTTCTCCACACATATAATTTCCTGTCACTGTGCCTTGTCATTGAATATTTTTTTTTCTTTTAATTGGTGTTATTTAATTATTATTTAGCTTGCATATTTATATACTACATAAAATAACTTATTTTATTGTAATATGTAAATACATTTATGTTTAATGTTACAGCTTGTCCAAATCAACTTTCATTTATCCCAATTATACAACTGAGAAACTGGGGGGTTAAGAAATTTGCTTTGTTGGTGCTGGGAATCAAACCCTGATCTTCCACTTAGCAGTTCAATACATTAAGCACAGAGCTACCACTTTACAAAATGCAAAAGTTTTGTATGCAAAAAAACAATGTTGTTTATGACAAAAATTCATGGAGGAGCAACTCATATTTAATTTTTGGCCACGCTCCACATTCTTTTCATAAATTCAGTGGCGTCACAATACAACAAAATCACATTATGGCACATGCTGCACACACTCACCCCATCACTGAAACATAAGCTATCACCAAGGAAACCAATGTAGTTCACCATGGAAACATGACTTGGATGTCAATGGGTTTGCTATGACTAAGGGTGTAGGTATACACAAGGTATTCATGCGTGTCATTACTTTCAAACCTTGGCAGAATTTCCAATAAATATTTGCTTCATCAAATGAATATAAAAATCACATTTTCTTAACATGACAATATATTTGGGCAAACATCAGTTTACCTGGACAAGCCATACAATAGTCAACAATGTGTGTTAACAATTGCAAATACATTTCATTCATTCATTCATTCATTCATTCATTCATTCATTCATTCATTCATCTTCTAACCTGTTTATTCCCTAATCTGGGCCTATCCCAGCACATTTATTACACCCTGGACAGGTCATCTAGTCTATCACATGGATGCATATACAGTACATTTGATGAAGCAAATATTTAAGCAGGCAGCGTGGTGATGCAGTGGTTAGCACGGTCACCTCACAACAAGAAGGTCCCGAGCTGAGGGGTCTTTTTGTACGGAGTTTGCATGTTCTCGCTTGCGTGGGTTTCCTCCGGGTACTCGGTTTCCTCCCACGGTCCAAAAACATTGGGTTGATTGGCGATTCAAAATTGGCCATAGAGTGTGAATGTATGCGCGTGGGTGGTTGTTCGTGTGCCCTGCAATGGACTGGTGACATGTTTAGGGTAAGCCCCTTTTATCTAGCTCTTTTGTATAGTCTCCGGTATACTTCCTGTGACCTTGAATTAGGGAATGAGCGGGTAAGAATATATTTATATCTATAAATATTTAATGGCGGCAAAGGAAAAAAAGAGGAGGAAAAAAATAGTGCAGCACTGCAGAAACTATATACTAGATGCAAGAACCCTCTTTACACCAGCCAGGAACTGAGTATGTTTACCCAGTTTGCCGAATGCCAAACTGTAACTGTATATTTACATTCACATCATTTGACAGAGCATGTGGATGTGTATATGAAATGTTTTTCAAGCTTGTCTATGTTTTATGTTTTTTTCACATTGATTTGCTTTAAATACACAGTTAAGCTAATTTAGTCAATTTTAATCCCAACAGCTTTTGTTATAATGTTTCAGTGAAGACTGTCACAAAAAAACAAGACTGTCAAAAAGTATTCAAATATTCACAGCTTGGTAAAGCCTATTTAGTCAATCTTTGCAAAGACATAAGTGTTGTCACCTTGTCATATGAGCTTCACTTGTGACTAATAATGGATCAATCAGGTCTCTGATGTGTATGAAAAGAACCACAGTACATTAGACCTTCAAATCAACTGCAACTAGACCTCTGCAAACATGCCTAAGGTTCACCCTGAGACTAACGTGTTTATTATCAAAAAGCTGAAGACCAGATCCACTGCTGATGTGGCAGACACCTTCAATGTGTTTCAGCATCAAGTATAGAGGATAAAAGAAAGATTTGAAGAGACTGGAGACGTTTTTGACAAGCCCAGGTCAGGCAGACCCAGCAAGACAACTGCTTGAGAGGACCGTTTGTTGGTCCAAGGCTTAAATCCAAGGCTAGCACATTTTAGCACAGGATTCTGTCTCAAAATGGCCTCCAGAAGCCAGCACTAAACAAAACACAATTTGAAAACCTGTGTGGCATTTGCCAAGGCCCACAGCTTGCTAAAAGGATGGATGCTGTAAAAGTGATAGAAGGTGGATTTTTCAGATAAATCTTCTGTTGAATTACACCACAAACATACTGGAGCCTATATGGATCCGGAATTTACCCAAGAAACAGTAAAGTTTGGTGGCGGAAAATCATGGTCTGGGGTTACATCCAGAATGGGGATGTGCAAGAGATCTGCAGAGTAGAAGGCAACATCGATATAAATCTTAGCTACCTTTTATATTCCCAACCATAAAAGAGGCCAAATTCTGCAGCAGGATTGTGCTGCATCGCATACTTCCATCTCCACATTAAAGTTCCTCAAGGCAAAGAATATCAAGATGCTCCAGGATTGACCAGACATGACAATCATTGAACATATGTGGGGTAAGATGAAAGAGGAAGCATAAGCATAAACCAAAGAATATTGATGAACTCTGGGAGGCATGCAAGACACAATATATATTGGAAAACATCAGTTTACATGGACAATCCATACAATAGTCACCACTGTGGGTTATCAATTGCAAATACATTTCATTCATCAAATTGTATGAATCCTTGCCAAACCGCATGGATGCAGTCCTTCAAGATCATGGAAGTTATACAAGATATTAAAATGGGCTCTCACAGCACCACTACTTAATTTGCTGACATATTTTTGTATTTGAGTAAATTTGTTTAATTTCTGTATAGGCGACAAAACTTTTGTCTTGCCAACATTTGACCTTTCTGTCTTGATTAAATGATAAATCTTTTTTTCATTGAAAATAATAAAATTTCAGTGCATTAAATATCATTTGGGAGGGCTTTAGCTTTTCATATGAGCTTTTTCTAACACCAATTGATTAAAATTCAGGTTAATAGCAGGTGTTTCTACAAAATAGATAAGCAACACAACTTTTGTCAGAAACTAATTTTGCTGTAAATTAGAATACATGTACATTTTTTGACTGTCGTAATAACATGCTAAAGTCATTTTTAGATCAGCTGGTACAGAAAACTTGGTTAAGGCAAAACTCTTAAGAAATGCTGTACAAACAGAGATACTTTCAATTAATAAGCTTAAAGTAAATTATTTTTCTTATTTTATTTTCTCTTCTTCTGTCAAATCAATCAATATATAGCATATATTTTCCCATGTGAAGTGTGCAAGCTTCTTGAATCTTGAAGTTCAAAAATTGTTCTAGGTTCAAAATGATACATTTTAGACATTGTTTGTAAATAATTCTGTCCTACAGAGCAAGATTGAATCTCTGTAGTATGAAATATAACTAATATTACACCATTGGTAACAACCACCACTCAAACCATCACTCAAACACGTCTTAACAGCCAGATCACCTTACGCAATTAATACTTGGTGTATATAAAAATTTGAACAGGTTGGTGGCATAGTGGTTAGCTCGGTCACCTTACAACAAGAATCGCAGGTTTGAATCCCAGGGTCTGGGGTCTTTCTATAAGGAGTTTGCATGTTCTCCCCATGCTTGCTTGGGCCAATCAGAGTTCAGTCTCTGTGATGCCATGTTAATCTAATATTCCCAGGAACTTTAGAAGAAGTAGTGCTAACCCATATAACTATATTAGATTTGCCTCTCGTCATTTTTACATCCGTAGAAAAACTGTTACAATTATGAACCCACGACCCATGAGGCAACAGTACTAACACTAAGCCAACATGCTGACCTGTGCCTATAATTTCCCTATTAATTAATTCTTATTCTGTTCACCAGGCTAAGTGATTTATCAGAAAAAGACAACCATGTATAGACAGGAAAGTTAGCTCAAAATTAAAAGACAAGTGTTCACTAAAATGTGAATGTGTGGAGTCATATATAATAAAGCAGACTACAGTTCTATTAGCCTTCTATTAGGCAGTGTTAACAAAAACAAATGGTACAAATTCTGAGGCATGCAGTGCAGTATAAACACTTTATATAGATAAATAAATATTACCTTCTATCCAAAACATATATTAATCCAATATCATGCAGAGTGCAGGGACAAACTTTTTACTTTTATTGCATTCTGAGTAAAGCTGCTTTGAGGCAATGTCTGTTGTTCTATAGAAATCAAATTTAATTGAATCATTGATTCATTTATCTTCCTACCAGCTTATTCCCTAATTCCGGGTCAGGCGGGTTTGCTGGAGCCTATCCAAGCTGTAAGGAATCACCAGGCACACGAAGGGTGGAATCCATGATGCAGAGATAAATGGGTATTTATTAGAATAATCAGATAGAAGGGCAGACAAATCCAAAACACGAGATCCAAAGAGAGTAGTCAAAAAACGAGCAAAAAGGTCAAGTACCAAAGCACAATCCAAATCAAAGTTCATAAGTCGCTTAGTAAGGCCTAGGGCAACAATACTTCGCAATTGTTCTTTGCTAAACCACCTGCTTAAATAGGTGGGCCACGCCGTAATGACAGTAACAGGAAGCAGTCTGCTAAAACTCGGGCGAGGGCGCCCTCTGCAGGTGGTCCTCTGGAATACCAGTCCTTACACCAGCACACATAGCACTAGCACACCCTGGACAGGTCGCAGGGCACACATAGGCG
Organism: Pseudolaguvia tuberculata; assembly: GCA_026260255.1. Taxonomy (NCBI): domain Eukaryota; kingdom Metazoa; phylum Chordata; class Actinopteri; order Siluriformes; family Sisoridae; genus Pseudolaguvia; species Pseudolaguvia tuberculata. The sequence goes on along the minus strand of JAOTRA010063745.1, from coordinate 7,843 downwards.
AATAACCACTGACACACACACACACACATTCCTTCCTATGGACAATTTAGAATCACCAATCAACCTAATGTACATGTTTTTGGAAAGTGGGAGGAAACCCACGCAAGCACAGGAAGTACATGAATAGAATTATCATTTTGAGTAAGTGTCACCCTCAACAGTGGATGTAGTCTTAGAATGCTGAGTGATTCTCATCCTTTCTAAAGAAGCGTATCAGCACATTTTTTGCACATTTAATTCTTATCTTGGCAGTATCAACACTGAATGTTTCACTGTTTTAAGAAGGAGAACTGGATTGAACATTCTTTTAAGCTGGCAGAAGAACTATATCAATTTATATACGTTTTTAAAATGTGGTAAGCTGAAAAAAGTCTTAGAAGATCATGTTTGTTTTAACGTCGTTGTATATATGCTGGTGAAACAAGACTAAAAAATGTAGCTTCATTTGATTAATTAAAAATGTCTACTACATGTGTCCACTGCTGGGCCCCTGATCAAGGGCCTTAATCCCCGTTGTTCTGTTGCATAAAAAAGATAAATGTAAACTGCTCTGGATCTGAAAGGTTGGAAAAAGTCATCTGCCACATGCTGTACATGTAAATGTACGTAACAGTGTACCTGAGAATCTAAAGGCAGTGTATGATACAATCATGTAACCTCAAAGTTCTCAAGGATGACTAGAGAGTGCATATGCTATTGATGTGATAGGTAAAAATTACAAACCCGATTCCAAAAAAGTTGGGACACTGTACAATTGTGAACACATCGCAATAAAGTTGAAGTTTCAAATTTCAATATTTTGTTCAGATTATAATATACATAACATGTCAAATGTTGAAAGAGAGACAATTTCATACCAAATATTGACTCATTTTGGATTTCATGAGAGTTACACATCCCAAAAATCAGCTGGTGGACCAATTTGCAACTTATTAGGTCAAATGGCAAAATGATTATGTATAAAAAGAGCAGTATCTGTCAGAAGTCAAGATGGTCAGAAGATCATCAATTCCCCCAATACTGAGGAGAAAAATATTGGCACAACATAAGAAAAAGTTTCTCAGGGAAAAATTGCAAAGAGTTTGAAGTTATCATCATCTACAGTGCATAATATTATCGAAAGATTCAGAGAATCTGGAACAATCTCTGCGCAAGGGTCACAGCCAGAAGACCATGCTGGATGCCCGTAATCTTTGGGTCCTCAGACGGCACTGCATCACATACAGGAATACTATAATAATCGAAATCACAACATGGGCTCAGGAAACAAAAGGTCAAAAAAGAAGCCATATCTAAACATGATCCAAAATCGCAGGCGTTTTCTCTGGGCTAAGGCTCGTTTAAAAGTGGACTGTGGCAAAGTGGAAAACTGGGACACCGTGTCATCCGGACTAAAGAGGACAAGGACAACCCAAGTTCATTTCAGAAACCTGCATCTCTGATGGTATGGGGTTGCATGAGTACATGTGGTTTGGGCAGCTTACACATCTGGAAAGGCACCATAAATGCTGAAAGGTATATCCAAGTTCCAGAACATATGCATTTTCCAACAGGACAACGCCAGACCACATACTGTATTACAACATCATGGCTGCGTAGGAAAAGGCCAGCAGTCTAGATTTTTCACCCATAGAAAACATTTGGTGCATCTTAAAGAAGAAGATGCGACAAAAAAAAGACCAAAAACAGTAGAACAACTAGAAGCCTGTATTAGACAAGAAGGGGCAACATTCCCTACATCCCAGACATTTGCACACTGTTAAACAAAGATTTCACATATTGGTAAACATGGCCTTGACTTATTTTTCCCTTAAAATAATACATTTTCTCAGTTTAAACATTTGATATGACATCTATGTTGTATTCTGAATCATCTTCTTCTCCTTTCGACTGCTCCCGTTAGGGGTCGCCACAGCAAATCCCTGTCGTCTACATCTGTCGTCTACATCTGCCCAACTACCTGCATGTCTCCTCTCACCACATCCATAAACCTCCTTCTTGGTCTTCCTTTTTTCCTCCTTCCCAGCACCTCCATCCTCAGCATTCTTCTACCAATATACTGCATGTCCCTCCTCTGCACATGTCCAAACCATGCCAACCTAGCCTCCCTCACCTTGTCTCCAAAACATCCTACATGCACCGTCCCTGTAATAAACTCATTTCTAACCCTGTCCATCCTCGTATCTCCCAATGAAAATCTCAACATCTTCAACTCTGCCACCTTCGGCTCCTCCTCCTCCTCAAAATCTCAACATCAACTCTGCCACCTTCGGCTCCTCCTCCTCCTTTTTGTCAATGTCACTGTCTCTAAACCGTACAACATTTCAGGTCTCACTACAACTTTCCCCTTCACTCTTGCAGAGACTCGCCAATCACAAATCACTCCTGCCACTATTCTCCACCCACTCCATCCTGCCTGCACTCTTTTATTCACTTCTCAAACACACTCTCCATTACTTTGTACTGTTGACACCAGTTACTTAAACTCCTCCACATTCACTACCTCTACTCCCCGCAACCTCACCACTCCACTGCCTTCTCTCTCATTCACACACATACTCTGTCTCCTACTCCTACTGACTTTCATTCCTCTTCTCTCCAGTGCATACCTCCACCTCTCCAGATTCTTCTCAACCTGCTCCCTACTCTTACCACAAATCACAATATTATCCGCAAACATGATTGTCCATGTCTGACCTCATCTGTCACCCTGTCCATCACCACTGCAAACAAGAAAGGGCTCAGAGCTGATCCTTGATGCAAACCCTCCTTTAACCGACATTCCTACCACACACCTCACTGCTGGCAAACTGTCTGCTTGCAGGCTCTGCACCACCCTCACACACTTCTCTGCTACACCTGCTTTCCTTATACAACACCACAACTTTCTTTCTCAGAACCCTGTCGTATGCTTTTTCCAGCTCCACAAACACACAATGCAACTCCTCCTGGCCTTCTCTATACTTCTCCGTCAACATCCTCAAAACAAAAATATTGTAGTAGTCTTCATTGGCATGAAACTATACTGTTGTTACCTCTTCCCTTAGCCTAGCTTCCACTACTCTTTTCCATAACTTCATGGTGTGACTGATCAACTTTATTCTCCTGTAGTAACTACACGTCTGCACATCTTCCTTATTCTTAAAAATTTGTGCTACTGTAGAACACTCCTTCTCCATTCTTCAGGCATCCTCACACCTTCCAGAAATCTTGTTAAACAATTTAGCTAGAAAGCTCACTGTTCTCTCTCCAAAACATCTCCATGCTTGTACTGGATTGTTATCTGGTCCAACCTCCTTTCCACTCTTCATCCTCTTAATAGCTGCTCTCACTTCCACCTTATAATCCTATCCACTTCCTGCTCCACTATCTCCACGTCATCCAACCTTCTCTCTCATTTTTCTCATTCATCATCTGCTCAAACTGCTCTCACTACCGTCTCAACACACACTCCTCACTAGCCAACACATTTCCATCTGCATCTTTTATCGCTCTAACTCTCTAACTTGCAGTACATCCTTTCCAGCTCTGTCTCTCTGCCTGGCCAACCGGTACAATTCCTCTTCTTCGTTTTTAGTGTAGAACTTCTCATAAAACTCCTCATACGCCGTTTCCTTAGCTTTTGCCACCTCCCTCTTCACCTGTTGCCTCATCTCCTTATACTTCTGCTTAGTTTTCTCATCTCTCTGCCGACCCAAATTCTGTTTCACCAACCTCTTTCTCCTTATTGTTTCCTGCATTTTCTCATTCCACCACCAGGTCTCTTTGTCTTCCTTTCCCTTTCCAACCCCAGTACCGTCATAGCTGTCTCCTTTATCACATTGCAGTCGTTGCCCAATCATTCAACAACTCTTCACCACCACCAAGCACCTGACTGATCTCTTCACTGAATCTCACACTACAGTCTTCCTCCTTCAGCGTCTTATTCTCTTTTCTGTCCTCTCTCTTTTCCTCTTCTTCCTAACCTCCAAAGCCATCCTACAGACCATCATCCTATGCTGTTTAGCTACACTTTCCCCTGCCACCACCTTAAAATCTATTTCAGGTTACCTCTCTTGCACAAAATATAGTCCACCTGTGTGCAACTTCTTCCACACTTATATGTCTCCTTATACTATTCCTTTTTCTTAACATACGTGTTAACCACTGCCATCTCCATCCTTTTTATTTTTTAGCAAAAAAACAACATTTGCCCTTCTACATTCCTCTCCTTAAGCCCATACCTACCAATCACTTCCTCGTCCCCTCTGTTCTCTCACCAACATGATATATAACCAATCGTTCATGCCTAGCTACACTCTCCACCACTCCATCTAACTCACTCAAGAATCTTTCCTTTTCCTCCAATATTAATCTGAATAAAATATTGAAAGTTCCACATTATTGCATTCTGTTTTTATTCGGAATGTCCAAACTTTATTGGAATCGGGTTTGTTCATTATAAACCCTTTGGTTAAGTGGTTATCTCACACTTCTGTGAGATAACCACTCTGTCTGTACTCTGACTAATTCTGACTGTAATCAGGATATAAATGTAATTGGTATTTGTCAGTGTAGTGTGGGATGGCTGGGGGAATGGGGTATAAGTTGCTCAGATGATATACGGACAGATCCTTCTAATAACATTTACAGGATTGGGGGCAGAAAACTACCACCAGATAGAGATAAAACTGGTTTTTCTTTTAACATACTAGTCCACTGAAATGAAGTTGGTGCATCAAATCATAAAAAAGTACTCGTCCACAAGTCTCATCCACAGTTCAAGCTTAAGCTACAGTCGTGCAGCTGCACAGTGCACATGCACATAGAACACGATTTAGAACATGATTTTTAATGCCAGTTACCAATTTAAATTTCTGACTGGAGTTGGAACAGAACTTACCTGACTGACCCTGATATGTTTTTTACATTTAAACAATACACGAAAACAACTTTATGCATTGACATAACATAATATTGTTCTAATAAAAGTCACAAAATTGCCAAGTAAGAACCTTTAGTACAAGAGAAAAACCAGAGCAGTGGAGAAATATAACCAGACACTAATTTGCAAAGATAGGTCTGTAGTCAGCCGTAATCACATTGTGACGTAGCTAAATGCGATCTGAGACAGCAAGTTGAGGTATGGACAGGATAAAAAAGAAGGCAGAGAGGGAAGAACAGAATGGGACATGAAGTCTCATGGAAGATAATTAATGTGACATTTCCTTGACATTTAAAGGTGTAGCTTTAAAAACGAGGATGAGGGAGATTGGGGCACAGTGCAGGAATTGAACTAGAAAAATCATGAAGCGATAAGAATTATTAATTGAGTTTATCTGCTACATTGCTTATTTTTGACTAGCAATTACTTGCTGAATGAACTGTTATAGTGATAAATGAATAGTAGTAACCATTTAAGCCCATCTAGCATAACCATTAAATGTAGGTATTCATTCAATCATTCATTCATTCATTCATTCTTATGTTTTGGGGTGTTGACAGAAATATTTTACTGACATAATAAACACTGCTAGACTAATTCTTGCAGTTTATGCATACAAGTGGCTGGGCTAAATCATTATTCATTATAAACGGTTTGCTTGATTTATAACAAATTCATTTACAATGCTAATGTAATCAACACCATAATTATTGGCAACCTATAATTTTATAGTTGCATTCTTGGCATTTGGCAGATGCTTTTATACTGTGGAACTTTTATCTAAGGATTTAAGAGTTAGGAGCACTGCTTAAGGGCCAGCAGTCGCAGCCTAGTGATAGGAATTGAACTAATGATTCTTCATGCTGTATTCCATCACCTTAATCAATAAGCTATTGCTTTTCTATGTAGAATAGCTGAATATGAGTCAAAATCAATATAGAAATTTTGCATACAAATCATAGTAAAACGATCTATTTATTTATTTCCGATGATAAATGAATGTTGTTAAATAGCTGGTTAAGTTAATCCATGTTTTGTTTACTTCCTGTCTCCTGACCCTTGTTTCCCCTTGTGTTGAGTTTCCCCCATGTCTTGGTGTCTTGCCATGATTAGCTGTTTGTCTTTTGTGTTCAAGTTTCTCTTGTTTTGTTTAATTATGTGTGTATTTATATAGCTGCCTGATTTGTCTTGTTTATGAATTATTTCTTGTATTATTCTTGGTGAGATTTAAGATAAGTTCATGTTTTTCCAGTTCTTTTATATAGTTAATGTTAGTTCTCGTATGGTTACAATATGGTATAGTTTGTTCTCATTGCTGTTATTTAGTTAGTTTGTTTGTTCAAGCACTTGTAAATAAACTGCACATTGGATTAATCGTAGTCTGCTCGCCGTCAGTGGATCCTTAACACCAACTCTTTATCTACAGCGAACTACCACCTATGTCTTTTAGTATATTAAGGTAGTCAGCTGACCTAATTGTTTGAGCACATACTGTTGCTGAATCTAGACCTGATCAAAGACCTCAGAGCATAGCACTGTCAGTCTTATACAGTAGGCACTATGCATGATGGGTGCATCACTTTCATCTCTGTTATCATCGTGTGCCTCTCTTCTTACCCTGATGCGCACATCACTCTGGAACAGAGTAAATCTACACTCCTCAGACCACATGACCTTTCATTGTCCAATCTAAAGAGTCCAATCTTTATGCTCCCTAGCAAATTTAAGCATTTCTTCTGGTTTGCCACACTGATTAGTGGTTTTCCTAAGGCTACACATCTCCGCTTCGCATTGTGCGTTTGCTCTTACTTTCACTATTAAACTAGTATAGCCCTGAGTTCTACTGTCATTTTCTTCGATTTCATTTTACCAAACGGTTAAGTGTTTGCGATCACGACCATTCAATATTTTTTTCTGGCCTCATTTCTTCCACAAACACAATGGGTGCCCACTATCTTTCCAGTTTTTATTAAAACGTTAGTTTAGTTCCCAATTTTAGTAGTTATTGTTGCCAGCTGAAAGATAAAAGCTTATGCAGTAATTTTCCAATAGGAGGTTTGTACCTATTTGCTTATTTAATTTCAGGTTGCTACCATCAATGTATTTCACAAAGCTATATTTTTACTCATGTCCACTCAATGAATTATATCCCTCTTGATGTTCATGTATATTTAAAAAATTTATTAAATATATGTTTTAAATTAACAATGATGAGTGCATTAAATGAGGACAAAGCACATGTATGTTAATAAAACTCAAGTAATAGAAAATACAGAACAAAATGTTCTACTTACTTGCCGATTAGTAAGCAGACCCATCCTGGCCCACACACAATAATATAACTATACACTATGAAAAACTGTGCACTATAAATTAATCCTACTGCCAAAACTGTTTTCCTTTACAACAGGATTAATGAGAATTGCCTTTCTGAATGTTGCCCTTTTAAGCTAATTGCAAGGTTATAAATGTGCCAACCCTCCAACAGATATGTTGACATTGCGATTTTATCTTGGCAAACCACATGGTGTGGCAAGGAATCCAGCCTAATGGTATTAGAAAATGACGTTATTGGATGTCTTTGAAAAAAAGGAAAATACCTTATAATTTCTATCAAATCTATAAGCACAGTTAGAAAAGACCACAGCTGAGTAAGGCTGAAGTGTATGACTCACAACTAAATGTTACCTGCCATGCACTGACATCAAATCTTAACCTTGTGCAAGTGTGCACTATGCTTCATTCATGATTTTTTTTTTGTCGTATTACGTTGTATATACATGTACCAGCCTGTTTTGGTAGTTTTGAATGCTTGTGTTTCTGTGTGTCACTCTGATCTTGATTCTCTCTCTCTCTCTCTCTCTCTCTCTCTCTCTCTCTCTCTCTCTCACACACACACACACACACACACACACACAC
>JAOTRA010063726.1:0-15493 GCA_026260255.1 Pseudolaguvia tuberculata | reverse complement strand
TGTGTGTGTGTGTGTGTGTGTGTGTGTGTGTGTGTGTGTGTGTGTGTGTGTGTGTGTGTGTGTGTGTGTGTTAAATGTGTTTTATGCATTTTCCCCTCAGGACTCGCTGTAGTTTGGTGAAAGAGCTTGCACACGGGTGTGAGACAAAAAGTCACAAAAACATGTCTTTATCTAATAAATCAGTTCAGGACATTTTGCACTGCTTTTGTTTTTCATTTTATTAAATTTAAAACTGTTTAGGTGAACTGCAACTAACGATTGCTTACACATATTATGTTCGCATACACACACCTGCATCGTTGCCATATTAATTGAATTTAGAGTCGATTTTGGATTGTACGTGATTCAATTGTTAGAGAGAAGAGTGGCGATGAATGGATTTCCCCCCACCCTATTAATAATGTAATTATTACAATGCTTAAAATAATTCATTAGGTTTTGATTTATTTGACTGACATTTGTCCCCATTAAATCTTTTGTTAAACTGTTAACTTTATGTTTTTGTTTTTCAAGTCTCCATATGTTAACCGTTCCAGCAGTATCAGCGTATCCAGTTCACAAAATATCAGTAAGTTTCAGCCTTATTTTCCAAAACCTTTTAGTATTTAAGTTTTTTAGTTTTTAGTCGAAATTAACTGGTACTGACTTTCTTTTTTGATACAATATCAACAGTACTTAAACTGTTCAAACATTTTAGTTTATAACACTGGTAATGTGCAGTACATGATTATAAATTTATCTAATCAATAAATGCATTTTAATACACTTTATTTACCATATTTTTCTATCATCTTAATGTCTTTTCTTTGCTACTTAAATTTTTTTTTTTAACAAATAGGTGACAAATAAAGAACAAAAACCATATTAGCAAGTGAAAACATTTTTAAATAACAAAATAGTTTTTGGTATAATTTAGTACTGCCACTTCAGCGATTAAGGTTGTAGTGAAGTTTCAAATAAAGTATCCGAGAAGATTGCATACTTTACATTTAAGTGCCGTTGTTGCTGATTGGATCCCACATTAAGTCCTGCACAGAATTTTGTTTAGTGAAGATGGTACCTTAATCATTGTTCAGTATTGCAAAGCCATTTATTATTATTATTATTATTATTATTATTATTTTTAAAAGTCGATTTAAATCTATTATGTCAAATTTTTGGTATACAGGGGTGATTGAGCTTGTAACTCAAATTACTCCTATATCAAATCATTGTTTCTTATTGAAATGAAATGCTATTAATCCATCCCAGGTCTCCTCAAATAATAACACTTTTCTGTTCCAAATTTTCTTTAAAGATGACACATCACAGGCAAAATCCTCCGAAAACAACAAATCCTTCTTAATAGCAGTTCAACCAGATCAGTCCTCCCAGGAAACATGTGATAAATCAGGACTAAAGAACAGTGAAAGCGGATTTGGCAACCCAAACACCTCGGTTCAAGAAGATAAATCCATTAATGAAAACACTGTGGCACCTGATAGTAGTGTAAACCATCCTTTTAAATGTCACGCATGTCTGGACTTTTTTACTCACAAGTCAACGTTGAGTACACACCGTCCAGCCACACATATCCAGAAGACGCTTACAGTAACAGAAGACAACAGCAATTCCTCCACCCATGTCTTAGCTTACCCTTATGTCGCAACCAAACCGTACCAGTGTGACGTTTGCCAAGTGTCTTACTTTTATTCCTTTGGCTTGGAGAGCCATTTAAAGTCTGTGCTTCATCAGAGTCGTACCAGGAAGGCTGAAAATGCTGCCGCTAATAACTTAGCAGGTGCCCCATTGACTAATGCCACACGCTTGGCTACTGCGAAGACACAAGCAGAGAAGGTCCAGCTTCAGTCTGCTTCCTCATTGGGTCCTGCTCCTATGGTGATGGCTCAGGCAGTGTCTACAGTTCTTCCAGTCCTAACATTAGCTCCAAACTCTGTTCCACACGCCATTGTCCCGTCTGTCATTCCTCCATCAGGGACAACTACCCAACTAATTCCCCGAACTCGAATGCTAATGCCACTTATCATAAATGGCCTCCAAACCCATAGTGCAACCTCAGATGACTCCCAACAAATTTTGCAACAATCTGTGCCAGTCCTTGGTCTTTCCTCAGCACAGCAGGTTAAAGGATTCGATTCTGGTGATTCCCAAAGTCAGTCAGCCGCTACTGGTGTCTCCGGTGCTTCTCAGGTGCATTTGCTAACAGATACGACTCTTGATAAAGTAGGAGTGAAAGTAAAAATAGAAATTAAAGAAGAGCCATGTGATCAAGAGGTATCACAGATGCTCTTTCCTTCAGAGTATCCTACAGTAGGTATAAAACAAGAGCAGGACAGAGCATGGGATGAAATTGAGGAAAGTGTACCATGTGATGACAAAGTGAGTTTGAGAATTCATTCAAAAAGACATTTGAATGCAAATCAAGCCTCTACTAGCCAGGATTCAAGGTTGTCCACAAATCCTTTAAAACTGACTGAGTTTCAGTCACAGGTCCTGTGGGCCTTTATCGAGTCATGCGATCAGGGTGATTGTAAAATCCCACCAAGAGAAGACTGTGAAGCTCTCAGCAAGGTGGTAGGGTTAAATGAGGATGAGGTAGAAAGATGGCTAACTGACATCTATTGCACCAAAAACAGGCATCAAGCAGATATACAGTCTCTCCATGAGCGGCAAGAAATCACAGAAGATGACGAAGACACTTTAATGATTGATAAAAGTGGGGGAACGGTTCTTCACTCAATGACTGACTTCCTTTCAGATGAAGAGGAAGAACCTGATGAAGAGACCACAATGGATAAAAAAAGAAAATGGAGCGTGGATTAAGCTGTAATGGTAGCAGGGTGCTTAAAACAAACTTATAAGTGTCTTTTTGACTGGTTATTTGTTGTTTATGTTGGGGGGGGGGGACAGCAAGCTTTACGTAGCCTCGGGTTGGAAACGTATTTCCAACATGGCTCTATATTTAATGTGTTTTGTAGGATTGTGTAATTCTTTACTCTGGTACATACTGGTCTGTATAGAAGTTGATGGAGTATCGCACACTACACTTTGAAATATTTGTACCGTGTACAGTGTTTATATATTTACAAATGTACAAAAAAGTGCTTTAAATGTCATGAGACATTTTTTTGCTATTTGTACTAAAGGCTTTTTTTCTTGCACCTTAAAAGCTCTTCATGCATTTCTTTATTGCATCATAAACTATGTCACCAAAAGTTGGTGGTCACCTGAGCATCAAAGAAGCTCCAGAATTCTACTAATACCTTCCAGTCCAATGTTGTGTTTGAATGGGAGAATCTCTTCATTCAGCTCCAACAGTATTAGTGAGATCAGACACTAATGTCAGGTAAGGAGGTCTGGGGTGGGTCAGTCGCCATTCCAGTCCATCCCAAAGGGTTTCAGTGGTGGTAAGATCAGGACTTTGTACTGAACACACTGGTGGGGGTTTTCACTCTAAAATGTGATAAATGTCACACTCATATAAGTGTTAGTTATCGGCAATGTTAGGAAAGCTATTTGAAAATAAAGTTTCATTATACTAAAGCCTTAGCTTATGAAGTTTAGCAAGCTAATCGACAGCAACAAGGCAACAATTTTATAACTTTATATCGAACCAACTTCGGGCTCCGGTGCGATCACTGACTTTGTTATTGTACGGATAAACTCGGTCACACAGACGAGAGTAGCGGAAACGGAAACTAAACCTGCAACTTAATATGTCCGTGTAGGAACTCTGGTGTGAATTTTATTCTCCGCCCTTTAAAAAGAATAGCAGCGTTACAGTTTCCGACAGTGACGTCACTGACTGACCCAGAATTGGATCCAGAGATGTACCTTGCTGCTTAATTAATAAGATAAACAACTACTAAAGATATTTTTTCAGCAAACAACACAATCGCACATTTATATTAAGCAATGAATTAAGATGTTTTATTGCATGGCGTTCTTATATGTTAACACTACTTGCATAGATGGTTTATAATGTTTGGTATTGATTATTAATTATTAATCATTATTAAGTTATATTGGCAGCGCTCATTCCCGGGCGGGGTGTCTTTCTCTACAGAGTTTGAATGTTCTCACGTTTCCTCAGGGTACTCTCGTTTCCTCCCACAGTCCATGTGTGTGTGGCCTTGTGATGGACTGGTAACCAGTGGGATAGACTGCTGGGACAGGCTCCAGCAGACCCCTGTGACCCCGAATTCGGGAATAAGCAGGTTAGAAGATGAATAAATTAAATTAAATCTGACTTTAAAGAACTGTCTACAGCAGGGTTTGGGTTTTTTTATTTTTTTTTATTCTTTTATTCCTATTTTTATTGGATCTCAGAAAAACTTAACTACCTGTATGCCATTTATTTCTTATATAAGCACTATAAGGCAGAAATGTTATTCAGAAAACACTCCACCATACAGAATTTTACATTTCTTAATAGCTATAAACCTCAAAAAGCTTCTATAAGATGCTTTTGCCAACAATATGCTCAGTTACCAGTATTACCTGATCCATTGAGCAACGCTTTTATCTAACTAGACTCAAATTTTTGCCATAAAATAGCCATTGAAGCTAACATGGCATTAAAAAAAACCCCAACCAAACCAAATTAATCACATACAGGTTTATTAACTGTATATAGGGAAATGCTGCTATGATAAGAGTTAAGCGTCTTGCTTGAAGCCAGATTTTCCTGGTTGTTCTTGGTGGTGGGGCTTGAACGCAGGTTCCTGTTATTTGAGTCAACAAATCAGCTCCTAGTTTGAGCCACATTTCAGCTTAGTTGCCAAATTAAAATTTGATTTGATATTTTTAGTTTTGGAGCAGCGATAACTGCATGAAAAAAAAACAGTACATTTAACACAATACCTGTGTGTTTGGCATGATGTTTGGGCCGTAGCTACTCACATGTTTATAAATATTGCAATGAGGTAAATTATGTTAGCTGATCACTGATTTGCTCTTTGTTAGGTAATCTGAAGATTTGGCCAAGGTGCAACATGTGGCCTGCCAGACAGACACACCACAACTTTGCACAATTGAAACCCAGCTATCAATAAAAAAAACACTACAAAAGCACAAGTTTGCAGATCCACATCCAATTAGTTAAAAGTAATTATTCTGTTTCTACAGTTAAGTTTTTGTCTACTATTATGTAACACAGGCACACATACCATTATATTCTACCCTGATCTTGGTGTTGGCTCCTCACAACTCCTATCATCAACACCAATGAAGAGATCCCGCTTGAAGGAGGAAGAGGACCCTATTGAAACTACCCTAAGTTTGAAGATGGAAGAGCCTATGGATCCAGCTTACTCAGTTATGTGATGTGAGCAGAAAAATGTTGACTTGTATATATCACATAGTTTCTTTAATGTTATTTAAAATTCTGTAATTTTTCAATGAAATCATTATATAAATAGGATGCAATCTTCAAAGGCGACTCATCAGACATCAATATGCAATGTTTATGAGAACAGCTCTTTCAGCAGTGCCCTGCGTGTGGTCGTGTTACCAACGTGCGGACAAGCAGGGTAGGTCCATTTCTCGCTGTGGAACAATGGTGCCCACGTTGTGATTTCTTTAGAAAATGGAATAGTCGGCCACGCAGAGGAAGCTCTCATACAGAGAACCTCCAGCTTTGTGTTGCCACTGATGCCTCTTCCATCAAACTAGTAAAGGTAGGGTTATACAGATTTTACTTTCTAGTAGGATTTACTAATACTATACTACGATTTACTTATCACTAAGGCTACATCCAATGTGTTTTACTAAAGTTCTGTAGACCTGGATTCTACTTTCACTACAATAATATGTTCCTCAGCGTAGCTGCAAATGAGCAGAAGCTCATTATTAAACATAAGCATGTCGTCTGTTGAGTTACTTGAGGTGTAAAGGCAGCCTAATAAAACAGATATCTGGTGGCCGCCTACTGTCATCATCCTTACCAGTGACCCTCTTTATAGATAGTGGCGGGATCATTCTGGGAGCACACACACAAATAGCATCGCACTCCAATGCACATTGGACGGGTTTATTCTGTTACTGTCAACAGGCGGCATTCCTGCTAATGGAGAGAGATGAATAAAAATAAACAGCATTGTTAAACACACTAGTATATTTCTTGTATTTTATTAACCAGTAACATGTCTACGCACACCATTTTTTATTTGATTAAAACCTGAAGGATGACATACCCATCACACATTAATCCAGTGTTTTCAGTTACAGCATTTAGCAGATCTCTGTTGTACAACTGAGCAATTGTGAGTAAAAGGCCTTGCTCAAGAGCCCAAGGTGGTCGTTCTGGTATCAGTCCAACACCTTAACCACTAAGCCACCACTTCCCATGATATATGAATATATATTTAATCATATATAGTAGCAGGCATCATTACAAAGGAATTCCACAAATTTTACCCGTTTCTTCTCACTTTATTAGACACGCCTATTCTTTTCCTTGTTATAATCAATCATTGACTAAGATTTTAGTTACTTTACAATACATGAGCTTTAACAAGCGCTTCATAGTGATCTGGCCGAAATCTCTGAAGGTAGACTTCCATTTTCCCCTGAGGTTTCTGCTCACCTCTAAGACCTTCAAAAGGAGAGAAGAAAACAAAACACAGTGTTGATAGAAATGTGCGCAGACTCAGACATAGATATTAACATGCCATTTTATCCTGCCATTTATGCAACTTGTGCAGTCTGTGTGCACATCATAGGGCTGCACGATATTGGAAAAAAAAAACCTTAACATTTTCTTTGATAAATATGTAAAAGATTTGTAAACATATAAATACAATGGAACAAATGTAAATGAAAATCAGTGATTTATGATTTACTAAGCTATACGTTTAGACTGCAGGACGGCAGGACTCCTAGTAGCTATGTCTCTAAGTGACATGTTAAATAAACTATTCACCGTTTGTACTGTTTAGGCGTGTAATCTTGTAAAGATAATGTTCTTAAAAATCTTAGATGGTCCTCAGTGTTTAAAAACTGCTACAGGTCATTTCTACATGGTAAAGTAAGACAAACTGGCGCATCTCCAATATCGTGTGCCGTATAACATCAGACATTAACGCCTTGTAACAGTGGTATTTAAGGCTGAGACAGCTGTCCTTATGCTGCCCTCCGAACAGTACATCAAATTTGCATTTACAAAAAGAAAGACTGTAATTTGAGGAAGGGAATATCCGTTCATCCAGTCACCTAGTTTCTGAGCCATATCCTGGATACTCTGGATCGCAAACGTTGTCTCGACCCCTTCGGAAACAAGAACTTCCATCTCTCCAATGCAGTGGCCAAAATCTGCTTGATCTAAGTCGACCCGGACTCTTCTGTCGTCCATCTCGTGCTCTAGCACATAAGAACACCGAACAGTCTTGAACTCGGCAAAACAATCCAGCCTCATATCTTGCAGCCACTTTTCAAACTCGTCATGAACCTCTTCAGCGTGTAAGAAGTCTGAAGTTTGTTCTGGACAAATACCCATAATAGCCATAAGTTCCACTTTGATCTGAGGCACATCTGTGAGCTCTGTGTATTTACTGTACCCGTGTGGTGTGTTCAAGTTTGAACACGTCGGACGTTTTAGCTCCCAGGATCCTTCACGCTTTCTCAGCCAGAAATCTTTTAGGGTCAGTTTGAAGTCTGCAGAGTCAAAATACTGGTCTTTAAATCCATACTGACCTAAATATACAGCTAGGAGGAGAGGAGAAACACAAAAAAATAGTCTGTATCTGTTCTTACACCTGGCCAATAGCTGCTTTAGTGTATGGGTTCAAAGGGGCCTAGTAAAATTCCACAGTGAATCAAAAGATTTTTATTTCAGCATGTTCTGTGTATTTCCCATATGATATGCTAAACTTATGTAATTTTGCACATAGAGGGGTGCTTTGATTTCCTTTCTGCAACTCATATTAAATCAATTTTCCCAGTTGAAATGAATTGGAATGTCATTAATTAGTTTTGTGTCTGTAAAAAAACACCAGCATTTATTTATGTTACATTTTATATAAGACACAAATGTAAAATAATTGATATTGTTTAAAATCAATCTAAGGACATACTGGAATAAACTGGTTTCATTTTGTAGTTATATTGGATATCCGACAACTTTCCTTTTAAATGTGCATGTCTGACTAGCGACAGGTGAGACACGGGTTGCTGGGTGGATGTTTTAGCTCATAGCTAAAATCTGAGAGATGACTCATTCGTTCATCTTCTTAACCGCTTCTACCCTAATTCAAGTACACAGGAGTCCGCTAGAGTCTATCCCAGCTCACATAAGGTGAGGGGCAGGGGTACATCCATCACATCGTCCACACATAGACAAACAACCACTCACACACACATTCACACCTATGGGCAATTAAGAATCGCCAATCAACCTAATGTACGTGTGGGAGGAAACTGGAGTACATGGCGGAGAACGTGGAAACCCTGCACAGAAAGACCCCTGACCGTGGAATTGAACCCGGGATCTTCTTGTTCTGAGGCGACCATGCTAACCACTATACTGTTCGATTGTTAATCAGGATTATTAGTCAAAGGTGCCATTTAGAATTAGTCTTCTCTGGGGAAATAAGAGAACTCTGAGTAGACCCACACAAGCACAAGGAAAAAATGCAAATTTCACACAAAAAGACCTGTGGAATCGAACCCGGGACCTTCTTCTTATTAGTGCAAAACATCTGAGCTTTTTTAATAGTCAGTCACTGATTACGGTTGTGTTTAAAGATCATTCACAACCAGAAGAATTTTATTAACGGCCGCTCATCAATCACCATTGTTTTCAATGATCAATCACTAATCACAAGTCTTTGTTCCACCCTGAACTTCGATCTTCATCTAAAAGCATTAGTGACTGTATTAAACCGGTTCCTATACCTATTCTTGACACCATTTCTGAAGTGTAAATTAAGATGCCGTTTCACTGTGACACAATCTATAGCGCTTTTTCCTGGGAATAACAATAGGTGATATTTGCTACTATAACACCCGCATTTAAAGGTGTCACATGATTACAAATTCCAAGCGCATTCGAATTAAAACGTATTAGGAAATAACAAACCTCCGGTAGCATTCAGTTTTTCTAGGATGTGTGGATCACACACAAACTTCCTCTCCACTTCCACAGGCATGACTCTAAAATAAGGAAAATAAATTACAATAATTACTTTTAATTTATTTATAATAAAACACGTGGGTATCGGGAGAATAATGTACTTACCGAAAGCTTTACAAAATATCATAATACATTTCCGGTGGCCACACTTCCGGCTTCCGGAAAATAACAACGTAAAAGTTAAATATTTTGTTAACATTCAATTTACACATGTGCAGCTGGATGGGTGGGTAGATGAACAGACAGGCAGGGAGACAGACGGACAGATAGATAGATATAAAGTTGATGTACAGTTTGGCATTTGGCTTACATTTGGTCTCTTTTTTTTTTTAACAACTGAGCAATTGTGGGTTAAGGGCCTTGCTCAGGGGCCAACAATGGTTGATTGGTGGAGGTGGGATTTGAACTCCAGTTTTTGTAATTAGTTCAACACCTTAACCACTAGGCTATCACTTCTTACAAATTAACAGATAGATAGATAGATAGATAGATAGATAGATAGATAGATAGATAGATAGATAGATAGATAGATAGATATCATGAGCAATTTTTGTTAGATTCAAGATATAAGACAGTAATCAGTTAGCATAAGATTACATCTATCCATACAAATTGTGGTGCCAAGAAGGATGCAATCCTGGATTAGTAACTTTTTTTGTTAATCCTGAATCAATAATTCAATAAATTAAAAAAGTAACCATCAGATGTCATCAGCGTGTGTCGACCAAACCTCAATCCATTTTTCCTTAAAACCAAAATGTTAGATTATAAAATGTATGTGTTAAATAAAAAAACATGGAAATACTTGACTGACATACTGACTGACTACATTCTGTTCATTAGAATCAATACAGTTGAAATTCACTAACTTGTTCCTAAAATCATAATTATTTGAATATTATTTGTCTTTTAAAAAATAATAGAGGCGTTTAGTTGACACATCGACAACATCATGCCGGTTATGATTACTGGATTGTAATGTTGATCCAGGATTAACAAAGATGTTAAAAATACATGATCATATCCTGCTTGGCAAAAATCCCAGCTATTTATAAGATGTTAATACATGAGGAATATGCTATTAAGATAATAAAAGATATTAAGATGTGAACTGGGGTGGTGCAGTGACAGTGGTTAGCACAGTCGCTTCACAACAAGAAGTTTCCAGGTTTGTTTCCCGGGCTGGGGATCTTTCTGTGCAGAGTTTTCATGTTCTCCCTTGCATAGGTTTCTTTTGGATATTCTGGTTTCCTTTCCTTTCCTTCCACCGTCTAAAAACACCTTCGGTACCTTAGGTCAATTGGTGAGTCAAAATTGCCCATAGGAGTGAATGTGTGTGTGTGAGTGGTTGTTTGTCGCGAACTGTCTAGGGTGTACACCTGCCTAGAGCGCACGTGGATGGGCTCCAGCAGACCACCGTGACCCTGAATCAGGGAATAAGCGGGTAAGATGAATGAAAATGTGAACTGTATGACAGCCTGTCAAAGAAGATGATTAGTATCCTTTGACTATAAAGAAAAAAGATAAGATGGTTCTGATTGAGAATAAATGAAATTAAATGAAATAAAAAGGTTTAATGGTTAAGTTTATTCCCAGTGGCTAAGAGGAAACGCGGCTTGGTTAACGTGTACAGGCTTTGGGGGGTGCTGTTGTGTGTTTACTACAGGGTGGGAGGGCGAGTGTGTGTGTGTGTGTGTGTGTGTGTGTGTGTGAGAGAGAGAGAGAGAGAGAGAGAGAGAGAGAGAGAGAGAGAGAGAGAGAGAGAGAGAGAGAGAAGAAAAACTTTTCAGTGTTGTAGAGCGACAGGAAGCGCTGCAGTGAGTCGTCACCATGCAGGTAAACGCGTTTCGCTAATTGCTTTACTGTTAATTAAACTACGTTATATCCAAATTAAGCGAAGATCCGGAATGTCGTCTACTTGGTTTGCGGTGTGGAAATAATAAAATAATTCTAATCACCGACTAATTGCTAAACGGGCTTGATCTCTTTTAGCATGTATTCGATTGTATTCGAGCTGCTAAATGGCAAACTTTTTTTTGTTGTTGTTTTTTTTTTCCGGGCTTCTCGTAGCTCTTTATGTAGCACGCTGTTGATTATTCCGATGTTAATCATTATACACGGATAGGCAGAAAAATAGTTTGGTACTAATTATGTTGTTGGTCGATGAAGTTTGTTACGGTTCGGATTTGTTAATAGACCCGAGAAGAGCCATCGACGGGTATGTGTATATTTATACCCCCTTTCCGTTCGCGGAAACGAAGGCATTAATTAAATAGCTGTGGTCGGTGTAGGCCTCGGTTTCCAGCGGGCCACTGTGTACTGCGCACCCCACCAACAGGCTACAATCTGCGGATCAGGACACTAATCAAGGCCGTGGCTTTAAAGAACATGTACGAAAAATTCAATTAGTGTGTTTTGACTTTTTTGAAATGTACAATTCCGACTCAATTTAATTTATTTGTTTTTGCAGCAAGTGTTATCGCTATTTAAGTTAAAAGAGAGCTTGATAAAACATGCATAATTAGTTAGCTAGCCAATTTTGTTTTAGTTTCCCCCTTAGGTGAGGTGGCAGGTGATTTTATTTTTGTTTTTTAAATTCTTTTGCCTATAGCCGCCGTATTTAAAAAAACAAAAAACAAAACAAGAACAGCTTCGATGAAAGTTGGATTCGATTAGCGTTTAAACAAGAATAAAAGATGTTAAAATGTTAGGCTTCGAGCTAATTGGAGTGTTAGCTAGCCACCATAGCTAACCTTGCCAATTGGTTCTTGCTAATGAGGTTGTGGCTTTAATTAACAAAATATACTAAAGCTAACGGACCCCGTAGGTTCTGTTAATCAAGTGTCGTTGGTATATGTTGTTCGGTAGGGGGTATTTTTGGAGGCTGTGTTGGACTTGTGTGAGTTCGTACTACTTTTATTTAGGCGTGCAGGACAGCTGTATGTAGCATGAAAGCTAATTGGCGTAGCCGAAAGACCACTGCAAATGGACTCTATTGGCATTTCCTTAATAGTTGCGTCATACGGCCAAATGCGTTAAATCGCATGCAAATGAAGCAAAAAAAAAAACCCTCTGCGCATAATTAATGTTAAAATTAATCTATTCATCTGATTATTTTAATTGTAATCGGACGATGAGGGCTTAGTTGTTTATTTATTTATTTTAAAGGGATATTACACTGCAGCAAAATCCTCACGATGAGCTTTTGGATCTGATTTGCAATCGTATCCGGTGGAGATGCTATTATATAATCATTTAATGATTTTTTTTTTTTTTTGGCATTTCCATAACCTTTTACTTGACCTTTTTTTAAAACTAGCAGAATAAAAAAAATCACCCCGATTTGCCCTAAGCTGTATTAATAGTCTATTTAATTATTTATAAGGGGGATTTCTTATTTGCATTATCTTTGCTTGCTTTAAATCCTGGGAATTTAATAGGGTTAATTAATAACACAAATTTATAGGTGGCAGATAACTAATAACATTAACATCAGTCATCTGTAACTATATAACATTTTTACTGGGTTTTACTATTGGGGAAATACTGTAGCGTTACACCCAAAACTAATGTGTGGCTCTGGCATTGTCACTAAATTGCTTCAGAACTTGACAGTTAAATTTACAAAATTCACAGCAAAACAACTCAATGCAGACATACTGACCAGTAAAGAAAGTAAAAGTGGGGCTATAATCGATGGACTAAATTATGCAATAAATATTTGGTATTTTTGCTTCATCATATTTAAAGCAAGCATTAATGTTTCGAAAGCATGTAATTTCAAACATCATTCAGATTGATTCCCATTTTGCTATTGGATGAAGCTCTTCTAGTAAGACTTTCCAGTCTAATGTTGTGTTTGAATGGGAGATAGCTCTTCATTCAGCTCCAACAGTATTAGTGAGATCAGACACTAATGTCCGGTAAGGAGGTCTGGAATGAGTCAGTCGCCAAAGTTCTAGTTCATCCCAAAAGGGGTGGTAAGATCAGTGATGGTAAAATCAGAACTTTGTGCTGAATACTTGTGTTTTTAACCCTCTAATAATAACCCAGTGTGAGTAAATGGAAATCAGTTTTGAGCTCGGGGTCATTGTCATATTGGAACATGCTGGCGTTGGAGTGAAGGAATGTAATGCTACAAAATGTTCTAGACAAAATGTGTGTTTCCATGTTTATAGAAACCCTTTGGAAAATAACCACATGGATCTTATGGTCAGATGATCACAAACTTTTGGCCATAGAGTACATCACTGTTGGTGTCTACTCGAGTTGACTTCATGCTCCACCATCACTTATTTAATGAGCTTCAACTTTCCTTGACAGATGTAAATCTGATCTGATTTATTTCCACACATGAATGAGACATAATACCGATCAGCTTTTTTTTTCCTGCTTACACAGTTGTCAGTCGTATCCCGTCTGTACCACATTTTAAAGGAAACCATCTGAATTGGGTCACTTGATGCATGTAGTGTAAATGCACCAAAACTGTCTGAGAATGTTTAGGATGAGTCTCCATTTGTTAGTCTATTTAACAAACGACTTTGTCTTGTTTGGTTCTGACAGCAAGGTAAACCATTTTAATTTTATTTGCTTTTTTTATTTGTATGTCTTAATTACTAAGCTAATGATTGCAACGATTGTCTACAGGATGTTTGAGTTAATTGGTAAAGTAATTAAATTGGCAGAATTTACGTCTTTTTTTTTTTAACCTCCAATTAGCCTATTTGTTTGCTTTTAAACCCAAGTGAACACATCAAAGAGTAAAGTAATCAGGAACATGAAGATGATTTCTATGCAAATAGGACCTTTTTCATATTTTTCTTTTGATTGCCCCGCCTTTCAATTGGCATTCCAACATTTTTGGTGGGAGACACGGCTAGCTTGCTAGACAGTGTTCTGGGTTTTTTTTTTCACTAATAGGGGATGTTTCCTTTGTTGTGTAATACAATTTCAATCAGTTAGCTAGTAATATTATAGATTTCTTATTTGGATATTGAGTGTTTGTCTATCAGCCATATAACATAAGGGTACCTGTATCTAATTAATCATTGTGCAGATTCGGACCAGATGAGTTAGTCAACAGTGTAGATCTGCAGCTTGTGTTAAAATGGAACCGTTCTGTTGTTAAATTAATTGTAATTAGTGAGACTAAATAAGCACAAGGGTTTACTTGGAAATTGAAATAGTTTAGATTATTGTGGTAGACTGTAATATATCAGGATGGTGACTTGGTGTCATGCAAAATTTAATGTGAATTTACATGTTTTTTAAATACCAGAGCTACTGATTTACAATATTGTTAATAATTACAAGTTGGTTTAAATAGCTTTGCCAGACTTGTAATTAAGGATGCATCAATACCTTTTTAAAGACTTGGCACAATTTTGTTTTGGTACTCACCAATACCGAACACCTGTCCTTTGTCACCTGGGTTATCTCTCGCCATTTTGTCTAGACTTGCAAAGGTTTGCTGCAGCGTTGGTTACTGTGTGTTACCTCTATTCTCTTGCGGAATAACCGTTGCCTAAATTGCAGTGCCATTCTTCAGTACCACTCAGGTTTAATCATATAATTTCAAGTTTTTTAGCATCACGTAAGATCAAATGACAACTGTGACGAAATTTGTAAACATATTTTTTGTCAACGTTTTATTGAACTATGTAACCATTTCTTTGCCAGTCAAAAGATATTTTCTGTTGTAATGCAGAAAGAATTTACATATGCCAAGTCTTTGTTCCAGTCTTAACAGCTTGCATCATTTCAAAATGAATTGGTTGCACCAGGTTGGGTGTAGTTTTCTGTAAAGAAACTATTCTGTGAACTTTTATTCTAAAATTCCATTTGTTGCCACCATCACGAGTGGATTATTACTAAAGATCATACTAAACATCAGCTCTCTTCTAAAAACTGGGATGCGAACACAAAGTTATGACTGTACTGCCGCCTTTCATTGGATCAGTATGCTTTTAATAATTGGTTGATCCTTCATGTTACACTGTTGGACTTTTCATAACTTTATTAGAACAATGGTGTGGAGGTTGTTGATTTTGGTTCTAAAAATGTTTTATCGACTGCAATTGTTTTTTGTTTTTTTTTTCCTGGGAATTTCAAGTTGTAGGTTGCTGGTTCCCAGGTTTTTTTCACAACAATTAGTCCTCACAGGTGAAACCCAGCGCTCCCACAAAGACATTCAAAGCAACTACTTGTTGAACAGGGCATAGCTGAGCAACCAATGGAACACCTGCCATTCACACAAACAATTTGTGGGTTCAAATAAATGGTGTGAACTGTGTGTGTGTGTGTGTGTGTGTGTGTGTGTGTGTGTGTGTGTGTGTGTGTGTGTGTGTGTGTGTGTGTGTG
>JAOTRA010063702.1:0-15500 GCA_026260255.1 Pseudolaguvia tuberculata | reverse complement strand
CACACACACACACACACACACACACACACACACACACACACACACACACACACACACACACACACACACACAGTGAGTAAAGCTGCTTCTGATTGATTTGACTATTTCACAATAAATCCATTATTGATTAAATAAATCATGATTGATTCCAATATATGAAGTTTTATAACAGAAACCATTAATTCCTTTTACTGACTCACTCAAAACTCTGATTCATTTCTGAAAATGTTGAGCCCCGAATAATGATTAAATAATAGGGACGTAAAAATAATTGGGTCTTTAAATTCTGAATTATCTGTAAGATCAAATCAGTTCCAGGAGAACCTGCTGAAACTCACAGGATCACTTCTGAGTTTGCACATTGATGTACAATGTTGTTGTATTTTTGAAAAGGCGGCGGTTTGTGTTTGAGCTCAACGAAAGCTGCGCGTGTGTGTGTAAATGTGAAAGCGGGCCGGCGTCTGGTCAGTGGTGCAATCTGGAGGAGGCACACTAAAGGATGGGGTCACAACCTCTAAAATATTTCCATAGTATGTCTGGGTTGAGAGCAGCAGAATTAAAACAAAGAGCGAGAGAGACAAGAGAAGTGTGTGTGTGTGTGTGTGTGTGTGTGTGTGTGTGTGTGTGTGTGTGTGTGTGTGTGTGTGAGAGAGAGAAACATTGTGACTCATCACTCCCACATAAAGCATACCTGTAAGGCTAAAACCGTTCAGTCACACCGACACCCCGAACCACAAACAAATCAACCTGGGCAACGACCACAACACCTTACGGCCAAAACCCAGCACAAGCATTTACATACAAACCAGTAGTACATACACACACACACACACACACACGAGATGAAGAGGCTTTATGGAAATATCACGCCGCCTCATTATATAAACAAATCCTGAACATCAGCTCCACGACCACCAAATAACATCAGCTCCGCGACCACCAAATATAATCAGCTCCACGACCAGCAAAAAACAACAACTTCGCGACCACCAAAAAACAACAGCTCTGCGACCACCAAATAACAACAGCTCCACAACCACCAAATATCATCAGCTCCACGACCAGCAAATAAATAGTATATAAACTGTTGCTATGAAAAGCAAAACTGAGTGAAAGTTCACTGGAGATGATGTGCCATATGCCCCAGACTGAAACACAGAAAGGGCAGAAGGGCGACAGGCATTACGGTCACACAATAAGGACAGTATGCTGACAGAGGGGGTGATGAAACGGTCTCAGGAGGATTGGGGAGAAAGTTAATGAATGAAGCGTGGACATGTGGTGAAACACGACCAGAGGAATGGATTGATCTGGTTCTAGAAGGTTCCTAACGCTCGAATCGAATGGTTTGTGTAATTGAGAAAGTGAAGGAATTCAGAGTCTGTGTGTTACTATGGGTTTCATTCCCTCTGAACACCAAGTCAACAAGGTACAAACTGTCGAACACACAAACGATCAGATCAGACGCTAAAATCAAACCAGATCAAGAGTGTGTTTACTTGAAGTGTTGAGCAGTGAGGAACATTCAAGAGAACAATCATACTGCATTAGCTAGTTTTATCCACCATCCCCTGGTTGATACCCCTTCAGCAAAGCAGCTGATGGTAATGATCCCAGGAATGCAGGACCCACGTGAGGACCCACCAATTCAGCTCACTGTGCAGAAATACCAAGTGATAATACCATTAAATGCGTGGGGGAGGGGACACACCCTCTGATCTAAAATGTTCCGTTCGTCTTTGCTTTAATGTGGTTATAACTAAAGTGTTAATTAAACTATTTCCATCTGTGTGTGTTCAGGATAGAATAAAACTACAATTTGCAGGGCATTGTATTATAGCAGTGTTCTGCCATGAGAGCACAAACACAATGTAAATACACACACACACACACACACACACACACACACACACACACACACACACACTAAGACTACAACAAGAAAAACGTGATACTGATTCCTCTGTGTGTAGACAAACATCTTACAGTGTGTGTGTTCATTTCACTGGAGGTGCGAGCGAAGGAGGTCACACACTCATCATACTGCAGCGCCACATACAGGTGACCTTGCTCTTTCATACTTGGCCTGGATTTTGGGAGGATGCTTTGCTGGTAGTGAAAAAATAAGTGTATCCACACACACCCACACAAAACTCCCTTTTTATGGAATGCAGGATATATGTGTGTGTTTGTGTGTGTGTGTGTGTGTGTGTGTGTGTAGGAGGGAACATTGTTATCAGCTCCATTGGTAATGCTAAGAATGAGGATGTGGCGTTGGGCCTAGCGATCAAAACCAGACCCGAGAACATCCTCACACACTGATTCTCTCTCTCTCTCCCTCTCTCTCTCATACACACACACAACTGTATATTAATCCCTATTAAGATCCATATTACCGTGATCAGTTTAATTTAATCCCATCTCTTTCTGCTGTCTCTCTCGTGCCCCCTTCGCACGTGTGTGTGTGTGTGTGTGTGTGTGTGGCAAAAGCCCAAAACACGACCAACACCGCAAGAAACAAGACGCAGATACATAGCTCCCTCTAGTGAGTCTACAATGGCAGTGCAGAACCTACCCCACAACACACACTTTTTCCTCTAACTTCTGGTGAGGATGATGAAGGTTTCTGCTTCTGGAGAAACATTTGTAATGATTTGTAAAGATTTGTTCAGTGAGGTGGACACGTGATACCAATTTAGGGCCACCAGAAAAGACGTAATAAATAGATCCAAGTTGTTGGGGTTTCCTGGTGGGAGGAGCATTGTTTCTCAGTGCTCTAGAGAATTTTGAGGTGATGAGGAAGAGGGCAGATAACAGTTTACTTTGATTCATGTCAGTTTTTTCACACTGAATATTTACAGAAGAGTTATTTATTTGGAAGCCAATAAGTTGCGGGAGGAAACAGTCACAGTTCTAGCAGTTCCACCATAAACACTTCTTTAGGTTTCTTCAGGATTATTGTCTGTCTGAAAAAAAGGAAAGCCCCCCCCCCCCCTAGGTTGTACTTGATTAGACCCAGATGGTTGTGTCTGTATGTAAGCGTCTTTCCAGGAATGGTGCAACATCAGGCTTGTGTTTCTGTCCCTGCCAGCTGTTTCTACATCTACTTTAAAAATCTCTTGACTTCCTCCACTTCCCTTTCACCGCCATCCCTTTTTATTTCACCCTCCTGCATCTTGTGACACACACACACACACACACACACACACACACACACACACACACACACACACACACACACATTAATAGGAAACTCCAGACTGACTCAAGATTTAAGCAGAGCCTCTCCATAGATTGTGACGTTATATTCTTGGTGGGTTTTTTATGTCTGAAACACTGCAATTAATATTATCATCACCGCAATATAATCATCAATGCAACATAAACTGTGCAATGGTTACCTTTGTAAATGTCTCCTATTTATCAGACTTAGAACATTGTATTTATACACTGAATGAGGCCCTACTTTCTATTTGCACATGTTTTTCTTATCTGCTATAACAAATATGCTGAACAGATCTTATATAAGTGGCTCAAATGGTTAAGGTGTGAGGTTTGATTGGAAGACCAGGAGGCTTTGTGTTCTCCACTACCCAAGTTCACCATGGTTGGGTTCTTGAGCAAGACCTTTAACCATTTCTGCTCCAGGGGATGCTGTATCATAGCTAACCCTAACTCTCCGAGAGGAAATATGAGAAGAACATTGTATGTATTATGTTTATTAAAGC
This sequence comes from Pseudolaguvia tuberculata, assembly GCA_026260255.1. Lineage (NCBI taxonomy): Eukaryota > Metazoa > Chordata > Actinopteri > Siluriformes > Sisoridae > Pseudolaguvia > Pseudolaguvia tuberculata. The sequence continues at coordinate 11,772 of JAOTRA010063702.1, read as the reverse complement.
ATAATTAATATTAGTTAGGGAGGACCATGTTCTCCACCTCCATTGTTGATGAAGCTGCCCTGAGCTGTGGTCTTAAGGTCTCCGGTGCCTGTCGACAACCCCAGAACCCGTTGGTTGAACCCGGAAGTAAAGGACGCCGTCAGGCTGAAAAAGGAGTCCTATCGATCCTGGTTGGCTTGTGGGACCCCTGAAACAGCTGAAGGTTACCGGCAGGCCAAATGGACTGCAGCATGAGTGGTTGCAGAGGCAAAAACTCGGGTCTGGTTGGAGTTCGGTGAGGCCATGGAGAATGACTATCGATCAGCCTCAAAGAGATTCTGTCAAACTGTCCCTTCAACTCAGGAGGGGAAAGCAGTGCTCTGCCAGCACTGTTTACAGTGGTGGTGGAAATCTGCTGACTTCAACTGGGGACATTGTTGGTCAGTGGAATACTTTGAGGATCTCCTCAATAACTAACACCACCACGTCTTCCTTTGAGGAAGCAGAGACGGGGGCTCGGATGTGGACTCATCCATCACACAAGCTGAAGTCACTGAGGTAGTTAAAAAGCTCCTTGGAGGCAAGGCACTAGGGGTGGATGAAGTCCACTCAGAGTACCTCAAGTCTCTGGATGTTACCTCTGCAGAATCACGTGGCGGTTGGGAACAGTGCCGCTGGACTGGCAGACCGGGGTGGTGGTCCCTCTTTTTAAGAAAGGAGACCGGAGGATGTGTTCCAACTACAGGGGGATTACACTCCTCAGCCTCCCTGAGAAAGTCTATGCCAGGGTACTGGAGAGGAGAATTCGTCCAATAGTCGAACCTCAGATTCAGGAGGAACAATGTGGTTTTTGTCCTGGCTGTGGAACACTGGACCAGCTTTATACCCTCTTCAGGGTGCTGGACGGATCATGGGAGTTTGCCCAACCGGTCCACATGTGTTTTGTGGATCTGGAAAAGGTTTTCGACCGTGTCCCTCGTAGTGTCCTGTGGGAGGTGCTCTGGGAGTATGGAGTCCGGGGCTCTTTGTTAAGGGTTATCCGGTCCCTGTATGACCAGAGTAGAAGCTTGGTTCGCATTGCCGGCAATAAGTCAAAGTTGTTCCAAGTGTGTGTTGGACTCCGTCATGGCTGCCCTTTATCACCGGACCTGTTCATGATCTTTATGGACAGGATTTCTAGGCGCAGCCAGGGTCAGGAGGGAGTCCGATTTGGGGACCACAGGATTTCATCTCTGCTTTTTGCAGATGATGATGTCCTGTGGGCGGTGCAGTGGATAGCACAGTCGCCTTACAACAAGTGGGTCCAGTGTTCGAATCCCGGGCTGGGATCTTTCTGTGCGGAGTTTGCATGTTCTCCCCCCGCTTGCGTGGGTTTCCTCCGGGTATTCCGGTTTCCTCCCACAGTCCAAAAAGATGCAGATAGGGTGAGGAGCTCGATCATCCGGGAGGGGCTCAGAGTAGAGCCACTGCTCCTCCGCATCGAGAGAAGCCAGCTGAGGTGGTTCGGGCATCTGTCACTGCTGCCCCCGCAACCCGGTCCCGGATAAACGGTCAGAAGATGAGAATTAAGCATTTTGCAGACGCTCTTAGCCAGAGCAACTTACATTTGGTCTCTTTTTTACAACTGAGCAATTGTGTGGCTTGCTCAAGGGCCCATAGTGGTTGCTTGGTGGAGGTGGGAATCGAACCCCGGTCTTTCTGGTACTAGTCTAACACCTTAACTATTAGGCTAACACATCCCATAATATTATTACACTCCCTCGGTTTCCTGCTGTTCCATTTCCATCAACGTTGATAAGATTTAGCATCCATATTAATCTGTTTATTATTCACTTATAAAAGTTAAATAACAAAGCTTAGATTAAACACATTTTACAAGCAGCTTGGATCAGAATAAAAACATAATCGAAGTAACTGCTGCCACCTACAGGCTGTAAGTGGTTAATACACTCAACAAGCGGCGCGAAAGAAAATTTTCTGATTATCAGACTGAACAGTTGCATGAGATCGGATGTCAATTTCACCACAAGCAGGTAGAAATTCAGTAAATACACTATACTATGCTATACTATACTAGATCTCGAATATACGCTGCAGTTTTTTTATTCTAAAACTTTTGGAACAAATCGTTTTCACATTAGTATTAAACATTTCACAGATTTCACCAAAATCCTGCACCTTCTTATAAAACAAATTCTTTATAAGAGAAAAAAATTTCAGTTCATATAAAACATTCCTCTGCCTCTCTCTCAATGTGCGCTGGGATAGGTTCCAGCAGACAATTCATGACTCCAAATTAGGGAATAAGCGGGTAAGAAGATGAACGATTGACAAAGATTTTACTTATCAGGTATTAATAGAAAATGTGTTCTAGTGACATCTGGTGGACAGATCTGACATGTATTTCGTTTTCTTCCAAAACTACTGTTTAAACCAGGGGTGGTGAACCTATGGCTCGCGAGCCAGGTGTGGTTCTTTAGATGTTTGCATCTGGCTCGCAGATTTCGGCTTTTCTGAAAAACAAAATATTATCACTTGCTTTGATCCATCCATCGATTTTCCACTGCTCATTTCCTGTTCAGGGCTGCAGTTGGCTGAAGGAGCAAAAGCCCCTCCCCCTTGCTTAGCGTCGTCGTCCTGGATTTGGTTGCCAGGGCGATGACGCATTATTAAAGGCGATGCGACCCCTGGTTTAAAGTGTATTAAATGTGACACACTTTGGATGTTTTAATTATAAACACTGTATTTTTAGGTTTTCATCCAACTGTGTGTGTATAACTTACCTGCACAGATAAATCATGCAACAAAAATCCTGTTACCACTTTTCTTATGAACTGGTTTATTGTCTGTGAACAAACGCATCAGCCCCTAAAATTAAACGGCTTAAATAACTTAAATATCTTCAGATTCGATAAGTTTTTTTGAGTCAGTAAATTGAAATTATTCTGATGACAACTAAAATAAGTAAATAAAAATACCAAACCTGAATCTCTAAACAGACAGATGCAAATAAATAAGTGCTAGTTAATTGATCAAAATTAAATGAAACTGCCTTTTGAGTTCCAGACCCCCTCTCCCCACCGGATCACTTTTACCGCTGAAATCATGGGTAGGTTGAGGTTTCCTCCTCAGCATCTACAAACTGGTCCGTCTCGATACTGGAGACGTGTTGGATCCACCGAACAGGCAGTGTGTGATGCTGAGAGGGGTTATAGTGCTGCGGGTGTGGCCTCGGGGCACCAGGAACGGAGTACAGACACATCTCACACAAGGCCACCTTCAGTGCTTCCTCAGCATCTACACAAACATGAAGCTGCATTAATGCAGTGAAAATTGTCATCACTCCAGCTAAACTGATGGATACATTTACAGCATTTGGCAGCATTCATACAATTGCAGCATTACAAAAGCGCCTCGTACCTTTAACAAAAAACTTGAGACGCAAATCTGAAAATTGAACCAAGATTAGACACCATGACCCTCCCCAGGACCAAGAAACTGGACATCCTGGTCTTCCAGGACCCAGACATTGGACATCCTGACCCAGTACTGAGATTCGACACGCTGACCCCCCAGGACCAAGAGATTAGATACCCTGGTCCTCCAGACCCACGATTTGTCTCCCTGGCCATCCAGGACCCAGAGATTGGACACCCTTAACCCCCAGGACCGAGATTAGACACCCTGGTCCTCCAGAACCCCAAGACACTCCTGCTATAGATGTATCAAAATGCGTTTCTTGGTCTGGGTTTGGACACCGAGTCATTATTTGGGATGGGGATTTGGGTGTTCAACTGAATATTAAGATTAGTATATACCAGCACTACAAAATGATCACTGTTGGGCCCCTGGGCGAGGCCCTTAACGCTGGTGATTATTTGAATAGGGATTAAATGTATTTCTGTAAACGGTAAGCAGCAGATTACCGTAAGGTGTCTCGCTACTCTGTTTTTTCTCTTTCTCCTGCTCGATTTCCTTCTCCCAGTCTTCTTCCTGAAGGAATCTATTCGGTACCGAACCGGAATTCGTTTTCTTCGTCTGCCGTGTCGCCTGGAACCGTTTCTTACTGCACCGTATTCGGTTACCGGCTGGTGCTGCTGAGCGACAAACACGTGACAGACGCCGACACTTGAAAGACACCTGCGGCATTTTCCTCAAATCCACCTGGAAAAGCCGCAAATGAGCGATTTCAGTATAATAAAAGAGTCCAGCACCTTTTTAAAATGTAATTAATTTTTTTTATCCTAAATCTTACTAAATTTAACCAGGCGGAACATTTTTACACATTTACTGACTAAAAGCACGCGACATTAGCTAACATTAGCTGGTATAATATTTCTCTGAGGATCATTATTCAGACTATTAAACACATTCCTCCTAATAAAACGAAGTCATTGAAAACTTTAACTTATATGAACCGAATAATCGAAACTCACCGATATTTTTAAGAGTTTTCAGCAGAGACTCGTTAACCTAGAAATTAGAAATAAAACGTTTCTCGAAGGCTCCAGGAGTCGACTCCGAATCGATTCGATCAATACATTCGATATAATATACGGTTTAAACGGCTGATATCAGATATTTTAGCAAAAATAAAAATATTTACTTCATCAATGTAATATAAAGCATCATGTATGTAAAACCAGCTTGACTGCCTTGGAGCTTTAAACTTTACCCGACTCTTTAGATTCATCCGATTCTTTGAGTCTTTCCTTTTTGAACCATTAATTACTGGATTCTTTATTTCTTTCTCATGAAACACAATCTTTTGATTTATATTATCCGTATTGCTTTTACATTAGGAATAGATTCGATTATTCGGATTAGGACACGTGTCAGTCTCTTTCCTCTGCTTTCCTAGTGAATGAAGTGTCAGTCCATAATCACCCCCCATACATGGAAATCTGTTTTCTTAACAAGCTGTAACAAAACCAAATAAATTTATTAGTTTAATTAATCCAACTCCAGGTCACTGTATTCATTCATTTATGCGCGCAATTAGCTAGGAAGTCACGTGACCTTTAAAAAATGATTAAAATATCTTTGTAAATGTAGTGCATCAACTGATGTTCAACATAATTACACATTTCTGCTGATTTAAAAACCACATTAAATGCAAAAATACATTCTACAATTTTTTTGGTAGAAGAATGATGATGGAGGTGGTGGGCAGGAGGGGGGGGGAACAAGGAGGAGGTTTATGGATGTGGTGAGAGAAGATATGCAGTTAGTTGGGGTGAAAGAGGCAGATGTGGAGGACAGGGTAGTGTGGAGAAAAGCAATCTGCTGTAGACCCAAAAGGGCAAGAAGCATCAATAAGACACAACATACTGATTTTTGACTTTATTGGCAAAAATCTGAGCCAAAGTGACATTCTTCTGATCAGCATGTGTTTGCTGGTTCAGCCGTTTAGGACTTACAAATATGTAACAATACTCCAGTTTCTCCATGAATAAATTACCAGAATGCTAATCATTATGGATTACTCCGAAAATCTTTACAAAAGTTTACGTTAACAGTCTGATGACATAACTAACAAAAAGGTTGTTGTTTTTAGTTATTTTTTTATTTTATTTTTTTTAAAAAGGATGTCTAAGCTAACAGCAGTCTGGGTTATCTGACAACCACACACACATTCCGTCGCTAATGTAGTGACATATTGCTTTTAGAACTAGCAAATAACTTGATGAAAAGGTGAAATCGAAATGATAGATGTGATTGTAGAAAAGTAAGTGGTGTAGAAAACGATCCGTGTGATAATCATCACTGTACACTATTTACAGTTTGGTTAGAATATTACAAAGAAAGTGTGCAAGAAACAACCAGCTTGTCTGGGTGGATGAATTAAAAATAAGGCACAAAAATTGGAAAATATATGGTGTGTACAGTGGTGGTTCACCTTGTTAAAAAACAAACCAACAACACCCAACCGATCAGAGTGACACCCAAATGTCAATATTGCCCCTACCTGGTACCAACCTGTCCAGAGGGTTATTAAAGGTTCCGAACATCTCACTCTAAATAAAACTGATACAGTAGATCAGAGTGCTTGGATAGATAGTTAACAGCACATTTGCATAATAATGAGTATTAAACATGTCATTCTGCAAAAGGTAATAAGAGAAGACCCAGAGGAAGAGGAGGAGGATAGTGGTTATTCTTCTTGAAAACAGGAAGTAATTAAAGTATAAAAACAAACCATCATCATGTCAAAATGTAACATCATTGTGCTGATTTCTCCTCCACTTCAATCAAATACGATCAGCCAATCACAAGTGTGATCTACACTCGTTTGAATCTAGATGATACAGTATCAGAGGCGTTAGAGCTGCTAGCATTAGCTTTAGTCAAGAACACCGCCACAAGTCATGATTGGCAGATTTATACATTTAGCTCCACCTCTTTAACTGGTGAAGATATAAATGATTTTCCATCTTACACACATGCGTTTTCAGTCTTAGACTTGTATGTCCTCAGATGAACTTACTTAAATCTACAAAGCCATCCTAGAAAACAGGAACAAAGAGACAATAACAAAAATAATTCCATCCCAGTTCTCTGGACTTTTACCCCTCAATCCAACACAGACAGCATTAAGGACCAATATCGTTTCACCAAGTCTTTCACCTTCAGGACAACAGAGGGCGCCAACTTCAGCAGACAGTTTTAGATTTAGATTATCAATAGTTTAGTATCAGTACTTAATCTCCAATATGGAAGGATTATGATCGAGGATGGATAATATAATCTTGTCCATGTATTGCCTGAGAGAGACATTGATGTCCTCCTGCTCCTTCAGGGCTTCCATTAACTGTGGAAAGACAGACAAGACCATTTCAATGCAAACACCAGATTCACACCACAGCTTCCAGGCAAGCAAGTGTCAAAACAGCAGAATATGAAAGATCTCAGCAGAACATGTTTTTAAACAGAAACCCACACATCTGGTAAAGCATCTGTACCTGTTCACGGGAGGCATTTTCGATTTCTGCAGCAAGGGACTGGGCTTTAGTCTGAGTGGAGATGAGGTTTTTGGCTTCATGGAGACTCATACTGAGGATCTGACCATTGAGATCTTCGTTTTGCTCCCGGAGCCTCTGGTTCTCCTGCAGGAGTCAAAATGTCATACACAGAGAATATAACCCCCTGCTGATACGAGATCAGTTCCCATATTAATAACTAACCATATTAATAACTAAGTGACAGACAGTTTGATGTCTGTTGTAACATCGGATCCCCCTGTAAAACTTAATTTTTTGAAATGTTAAATTATCTGTAATTCTGCATTCCCACTTAATATACATCTGCTATATAAGCAAAATCATGTGCACCCCTGAATATCACAAACATTGTTTTGCTGTTAAAACCAGACCAGCGTGATGCGGTGGTCAGATGTACACATGCATTTAGTGAATGTATATGCATAACGTGGAATCCAACAGCTGAAAGTCATGATGATGGAATGAGGAGTGTGTGTTAATGAAGCTCTACAGATCAGCGCTGCGCTGTGAGTCACATTCATCAGCTACAATAAACACAGCCTGAACGGGGAATAAATACAGCCCCAACAGGGACAAAACATAGGAGCCAAACACAGGGTCCATTCAGGGACCAGACAGACACTGTCCAAACACAGGGTCCGTTCAGGGACCAGACAGACACTGTCCAAACACACGGTCCGTTCAGGGACCAGACACAGACTTGGATTAGCAGTTTTAGAAGTGAAATGGGCGTCTGTGTGGTTATTGCGGGTTAATGAGGGATTTACTCCAAGAGTTTTACCGCATAGAGCCGTGCACTAATACACACTCGCTGCTGCAGATCAGGCGGAAGTTCCTGCGAAACATAATGACACACACAAACATTCTTTTTCGGATATGGAAAAGAAAACTGTTACGGTACACTGGTTTGCAATATGTATTGACACTTTCTCTCGCGCACTTTTTCTCCTCCCTTCACCCTCACTCAGCCTCTCTCTCCCTCATTCGCGCACCCTATATCCCTGTCGTTCTCCCCAGAGGTCTGTCTATTTCTGTGTATGGCTGTCGGGAAAGAGAGAAGACAGATAGGGAAGTGAACAGAGATAGTTAGACGGTAAACCTCCACTGCTCCTACTTAAACTGCATTCTGTGCAAGTGACACCAGAGGATGTGAAAATAACGCGCATTTAAACGCTAAACCATTGACAGGAAGTTAGTTGTTATACTGGTTATCACGTTTACCTGTTTGAGCCTCTTCATTTCCTGTTCCAGTTCGTTCTCCCGAGTCCGCATGCCGTTATCTGATCCGAAGCTGATTGACGATCTGCGAATTCGCCCCAGACGCTCTGCCTCCAGCTTGTAGAGCTGCAAGTTCTCAAGTTCTCTCCGCAGATCCTCAATTAGCTGCACACAAAAGTTCAGATCAGATATCATTAGGCTTAAATTAGTTTTCATTTTATTAAGCAACATTATAAAATCAACGAATATAAAAAGTTACAACAAAGTTTCACACCTTTTAATGGAATCAAAAATTATAGAAATTTTAGTAAAAGTATAACCCTAAATTTCAATTTAAAAAAAGGTAAAAATACAACAGATACAAAGAACTGTTTTTGCCATGTTGCTTCTGAGACGATGGCTGAAGGCGTCAGGATCTACAGTTACAGTTATGCATTTGGTCTCTTTTTTACAAATGAGCAATTGTGGGTTAAGGGTCTTGCTCAAGGGCCCACAGTGGTTGCTTGATGAAGGTGAGAATTCAACCCTGGTCTGTCTGGTATTAGTCCAACACCTTAACAACTAGGCTACCACTTCCCACAACAGGAGTGGAGGAGGAAGTAGTGCAACACACACGTTAGAGCAGGGATGTCCAAACTTTTCAGCCCAGGTGCCACATTAACTATCAAACAGCATTTTGGGGGCCGATTACACACTCGAGTTCCAAATAAATAAGAATTCAGAACACTGATAATGTCCATATATTTACACACAAAGCTTGAAAAAAGGTTAATAAAATTGGCCGCGCACACACGCACGCGCACACACTGAATCAGCTTTCATATAGTATTTCGTTTTTATGTAGTTTTGTGCTTATAAACATTCCAAACTCATTTAATAAGACGAAGCGATTATCTAAGCACCTTATCAGCAGCGAAGCTCCACGAAACTGCTGTTTAATGAATAGCACCGCCCCCTGACAGACTGAACGGAATTGCAGGCAGCAACCAATTTCAAAACCCTGCCACTAGATGGCGGTATTTCAGCTCAAAAACGTAACGTCCACATAAGCGCAGCAGATTTTGGCACGATACACAAATTTCCATAATTTTATTCGTAGATTTTAAAAAGGGTTTCGCGGGCCGGGTGAGAGGAACTTGCGTGCCGCAGTTGCCCCGCGGGCCGTAGTTTGGACACCCCTGCGTTAGTGGTTTTAATATCATACTAATTAAACATCAATCAGTTTAAAGTGTAATTTATCAATACTGGAAGTAAAAAGATATATCACGATAGGCAGAAGTATCAATGTTTTATCACAGCCAGTAATAAACTTAGGCTTTTATTGCTCTGTGCTATAATTTGAAACTTCTCTTTAGTAAAAACACAGATCGGAAGCGACGAGATGAGAGGAGTCTCACCTCCTGCATGGCTTCCCTCTCTCTCTGGTAGTCGTTTCGGTTCTGTCTCAATTTGTCCATCATCTTGCTGTACAAGTCCATTTCATCTTTTAGGCGGAGACTCGTGTCCTCCAGCTTATCAGTCATTCGCTGCTTCTCCTGTGAAATGTACACAAATCACATGCAAACTCCCATATACACGAACACACGCATGAACGAACACACACACACACACACACCTCGTCAAGCTTCTCAGTCTGCGTTTTTAACCTATTCACGCTGACCAACATCTCAGTGTTCTCCACCTCCAGCTGCTGAACCCTGACACCAAAACAAGACAGCGTTAATGAAAAACCCATTTTCCTCACTGTCAGCCACTCAAAATACTCAACAGATCAAATACTGCTGCACTTTAAAACATTTCCTTTGTTTATTTTAGTGAAGGTGAAGGTAGTCATATAATAAAGTCATGTCTATAGACACTCTATAAATGCTTTCTACTCATTTATATGAACCAAATCCTAACCGGGTTACACCCAACCGAGTGTGTGCATGTGTGTACGTACCGGTTATTAAGCATCTCAATCTGTGCGTTTTTATCTCGCTCCAGTTTGCTGAAGGCGTCTCGATGTCTCCTCAACTCACTGTCCATCACCTGAACAGCTCGAGTCTCCTGTTCCTTCAGCTGCTCCTCCAGCTCATGTACTCTATACATACACGTCAATGGGTTTTTTTTCATTACACTATTCGTTGGTTGGACTGACAAGGTTCTGCAAGTGTGTATGTTTTACCTATGCACTAGGGTTGTGTTCTCCTGTTTAAGTTTGGATTGCACATCGCTGTTCATCAGACACTCATTCTCCAGCTCGTACAGCTTCTTCTCTAACAGATTTACCTACATCACACACACAATCGCAACAACTGAATCAATCAGTATTTGAAAATGTTTATGGTGTGTGCGCATGTGTCTACTGAAGGCCTAAACGTGTGTGTGCGCATGTTACCTTGTCAGCGATATCAGTGTCACCGTTATCAATGCTGCTTTCTCTGAATAGGTCTTCTGTGCTGCCGTTCCTGCTGCTGAGATTACTGTGGTAAAGCAACTGCCTGTGAATACACACACACACACACACACACACACTTAATTCTACTGCAAGAGAGGGAGAGAGAGATGCACACTGCAGCAAAGCATGAGTCAGTTTTAAGCGCAACTACATCACATCCTAACACAACGATCTTTTTCTAACAAACAGCACCACACAATCAGGGTCACTACAGCAACAGAAATGAGCTAATTATAAACGTGAGAAAGAAAACATTTGATTACCACACCCTTCAACTGTAATCACACACACACACACGTGTAGTGGAACAGCCTGAGAAACATGACACGACGATATCAGGAAGTGAAGCTGATCCAACATTTAAATATGTTTTTGAAACTAGTCCAAAAATTGTTTGTTTGAACCCGGTGATCACATGATCAACAAAGTGTGTGATCAAATGACAAATTGATCAGGAGGAACTTCATCACATCATGTGGAACCAGAGTTGATCAGAGGTGATAATCAGCTCCTGATAATGGCCAATAATAAAGCTGAAACCCGAATGATTTCAGTAAAAATTACACAATCACACACACAACTTTCCTTTAATACAATATGAGGACAATGTGTTTGTGTGCAATAATTGTACGTGTGTGCAGGTTTGTTCAGTAGTTAAACACTAACTCACCTGCCAAATGCTGTACTGGAAATTTTTTTGTTGGGGCTACAATAAAAAATAAACACATTCAATTAACCAAATATCACAGGTACAAAGTGTTCTAATAATAGCTTTACCAGGGGCACTTTCACTCACGCCACAGTATGTGTGTGTGTTCTGATAATTAATTGTATGACATATCCCAGACATCAGATAATTGAATAATGGAGTGTAATTAATGGTGAAGGTGTGGGTTATGTTGGGTTGATTAACTGGTCGGACGTGTTACTAACAGTAAGATTAAAGATTAACCCCAAAATTACTTACACACTTACACACACTTACACACACTCACACTCACACTTACACACACTCACACTTACACACACACACTTACACACACACACTTACACACACACACTTACACACACACACACACACACACACACACACACACACACACACACACACACACACACACACACACACACACA
>JAOTRA010063668.1:0-10287 GCA_026260255.1 Pseudolaguvia tuberculata | reverse complement strand
GAACAACCGGCCACACAGACGAACAACCGGCCACACAGACGAACAACCGGCCACACAGACGAACAACCGGCCACACAGACGAACAACCGGCCACACACATCCACACCCTCCTATGGGCAATTTAAAATTGCCAAATCAACCTAATGTACATGTTTTTGGGCAGTAGGAGGAAAACCAGAATACCCATGCAAGTGAGGGGAGAACATGCAAACTCTGTACAGAAACAACCCTTGCCTGAGAATCAAAACCAGAGCAAAAGCAACTGAGTGCTTTGGAAGAAAAAGAATCCATAGTGTTGAGTGATTTCCATGTGTTACTGTACTAATTATAAGTCATTGTACATATATAAACAAAGCATGCATTTACCCACCTTAAGGCACTTATGGCTTTTCAGCTCACTCAGGTTCTCCTCCAGAAACAGCAAGTACATGGCCAGATCGTTCCAAGCTCTGGGTCCAAACTCCATCACCCCGAGAGTGGGCAACATCTCGTAAGGTTTCAGGAATGCTGTCGAGCACCTCAGGGGAACCAGCATGGCGTACACACACGCGGGTGCCAGCAGAAAATACACAACAAGGTTGATGTAACTGAGGAGCTGGAAGACACCCACAGCTACCAGTTTGCACTGTAGAGCTTCGGGCACAGACGAGTCGTTAAACAGCACACCTGAGCGGATGTTACACTTGAACTCGTCAGTTACAGACAGTCGGATGTAGTAGCACAGGTAGACGCAGGCCAGGACTAGAGCCACAAAGGTGAAGGCTCTGCACAGAAGGTAGCGCAGCAGCAGACTGAAGGACAGACGTTTAGTCTTTAGATACTGTTCCACTAAAGGATACTTAAAACAGGTGTCTGTCAGATCTGGCACAGAGCTGGGGAAGGAAAAAAAAGAACAGGTTTTTTTTGTAGGTCTAAGGTGTTAAGAAAAAAACAAGATCACTCAATAAAATGTACACACAGGTAGGGATGTTACATTATCACATTTGGGTGAAAATAATATGATTATATATTAAGATATGATTTATTGCCTGTTTTGGGTAATTGCATTTTATAATCGTTCTGGTTTGAGATTTATTAACTTGACTTTATTGTAAATATTTTAATTATTGATAAATAACTATTGATTATTGAAGGGCGTTTAGAGAGACTGAAAACCCAGATGCACCGAATTTTAAAATCACACCGCTCTACTCAATTACTCTTAATAAAAAAAAAGCTCAAAAAAACACATCATTATCCCTATAAATATTTTTGTAACCATTTTAAGCACATGAAAGTGTATATGAAATAGGCTACCCGTTTGTGCTAGAGTTACTGGTGTTGCCATGGATGCGTCTGGCAAGTTTGATGGCGCTGTTGTAAGAGCGGTCCAACTCCTCCATAATGAAGCTCAGATCAGAGAAGAGGTCAGGGGTCACTGTAAAGCGCCAAAACAAGGCTGGGACGTACACCAGCAAGGCCACAAATAAGAGGATGTAGGGGAAGAACTGAAACAAAAAGGAGAGAAATTTATTAGTAGCCATCATTAGTATTCTTTAAGGTTTGAAGATTTCTAGATACTTTTTATTTGTACAGATCATTTTAATATTTATTAGCAGCACGGTGGCGTAGTGGTTAGCAACAACCACTGGTCTCCTCACAAGGTTCCGAAATTCGATTCCGGGGCCGGAAATCTTTGATTTGCGGAGTTGGCATGTTCTCTTATGTGCAACTTATATTTAGCAATGTTATTTATTTAAAAGTATAACATCTCATTAAAAAGAGATCAAGAGAAGTATTGAGAGGGACTGGAACAACTGTTTGAGCGAGTGGTGTGAATACCTTATGCATTGAGAGGGGAAGTCCCCCTGTGTCCTGTTTCTGTACATCTGCCCAGCAGTAAGCGTCCACAAATGCTGCTTGTCTCCATGAGAAGTTGGTGGGAGAGAAACAGCTGATCTGAGTACCTGAGTAAGAAGACACATGGCACCTAGGCTAAATACAGCAAAGTGTTTGTGATTAAGTTACATCATGGCCATAAATCAGGTTGCAGAACACTTTCTTGAAAGAGATGCCGAAGGTTTATGTACTTATTTTAACATTGTGTGTACCTTTAACGAAGCCTTCAACTTTGCACGATTTTCGCACTTATTTACAATTGAAATTTGAGCAGAGAATTTGCATGCGATTTGCTGCGAGGATTGTAGACGGGAAGGTCGAATTGTTGGTTGTAAAATCAGCAGTTGAAATGAAAGTAAAAGGAATAGTACAATCAATGTAAACAGAAATAACCCAACAAACAGCGCACAAATGGTTAAGGGTCCTGCTCAGGAATCCAAAAAAGATGTGCTTGGTGAAGTTTGAGTCTAGGTCTTTCTGGTGTGTTTCAGCGCCTTTACCATTTGAGCCACCACTGCCCTGTAGAATCGAGATTATTATGCAAACAATGCTAACATCTAACATAATCCTCATTATCCGAGAGTAGCCAAAGCATCAGACTGAGCAAGAGGTCTGGACGCCATATCGACTTTTTTGACTTTCCAAGTGGTAGGGCAGTGGTTTAAGTATTGGACCACTAATTGGAGGATCACTGGTGTGGCCGCTAGTCATGCTGTCCAAATTATTTCTGTTAAAAATGATAAACTTCTCTCAGTAAATTATTCAGATTTTACATTTGTTATCTCTTCATTGGTATGGATCATCACACAACCAGAATTCTGGATGACATCCAAAGCAAAGACTGCTTGGACCCACACTTGGACCCAGGTTTGATTCTTGGGTGAGGAGTTCTTTCTGTGTAGAGAATGCATGTTCTGGCCATGCTTGCGTAAGTTTACTCTGGGTTCTCTCCACAGTCCAAAAACATGTAAGTTAAAGTTAAAGAGTGTGAAAAGCATATAATTACCAAAAAATAGCCTTGATCCTGGCATAGTCTTAAAAAATACAAAACAACTAAACAAATAAATAAAAGTGTGTAGATAAGGGCACAAGAATTTGACTGGCAAATCAGGGCACGGACATAGCACACTTAAATGAGGGGCGGGAACCTGCAAGGGTGGGTATTGGGGCAATTAAAAATCCGGAAACGACACCAGATCCATTAAACCACTCAAATATTTCCATGTAAAATCCAGTTATTTCCAAAAATATGTAATAATTTATCACCTTTATAGTCTGCATACAGACATTTAATTACATTATAAAATTAAATTATAGTGTTTTAATCTCTTGACTTAGTGTTGAATTTTGAAAGAATTTTCCGAACCACCGGTAAGTAAAGAGTGTGAAGAAAAGGAGCTTTTAAAGACACGCCATTACTGTGTTATTATCCGCTAAACTAAACGTGTGTAAAGGCGTGGTGTTGAAAAGAAACATGCAATAGAGTAAAGCAGTGTTAAAACTTGTTCTGCGAGGAAGAAAATTGGAAGAAAATATGCACCATTTACCGACTGAAACCTCCTGCGCGAATGCCAGAGAAATTAACAACAACGGCAAGCCGACCGCGATACATAGAACCAGCTTATCCAGCGCCAGGTCCAGACGCGCGCCTTTATACTTCCCATCGGGACTCGGCTCTTTTAATAAAAAGTCTGTGAAAACATATTCCGTCGCGACGGAAGCTATAGGCATGATCGAATCTCTGATAAGATCTGAAGTGTTCGCGATGGAAATGTGTCAGTGAGATTCGAAACTGAAACCTAGCGAGGCGTCAAGAAAATGCCATTATTGTTCTATTGCTAGCCGCTGTTTAAGGTCTACTATTTCCTCATCTGATATTTAAATGGCGGGTGGCAAACCAGTCAAAAAGTGCATATCCGCCACCTATTGGATAGGAGGATAGAGCGCTTAATAGTTCATTCACCTAGTGTGTTCATTCGTTCACTTTGGGAAGTGGTGGCTTAGTGGCTAAGATGATGGACTGATACCAGAAAGACCGGGGTTTGATTCCTACCTCCACCAAGTGATCACTGTGGGTCCATGAGCAAGGCCCTTAACTCCCAATTTCTCAGTTGTACTCTGGATAAGAGTTAATGTGTGGTTGTTTTCTTTCGGCCTGCAATGGACTGGAGACCAGGGTGTACCTTTCGTCCTATGGGCTCCAGAATTAGGGATTAAGAGGGCAGGAAGATGAATGAATGAAGGGGGTTAGAGGGCGGCGCGGTCGCGTAGTGGATAGCACGGTCGCCTCACAACAAGAAGGTCCTGGGTTCGATTTTATTTTTGACGGTGGGAGAAAACCGAAGTACCCGGATGAAACTCATAGAATGGGTTTCATCCAGGTACTTAGGTTTTCTCCCACCCTCAAAAATATGCAGACTAGGTCGATTGGTGATTCTAAAATTGTCTATAGGAGTGCATGCGTGTGTGAATGATTGTTTGTCTATGTGTTGTCCTGAGATGGACTGATGACTTTGTGTGCTGGGATAGGTGTCAGCAGACCCCCTTGACCCTGAATTAAGGAATAAGCGGGCATGAATGAATGAAGTGGGTAAGAAGATGAATGAATGATCAATTCTCAGCTAAGCTTCTTTTACAGAAACGCAAAATGATACAAGACTCCTTACCGCCACCTGCTGCACAAAACAATACTTAATCGGCGTCTAGCATTAAGCTACGTTTAGCTACCAAACACTAGCCAAATGGAAATATAAAATATGTTCTAAACTTTGATTATTGTTGCATGTTAATGTTAATAAATAAGTATATATTAAGTTTTTTTTAATAACAACATGAAAGCTGAAGTGTGAATCAAAATTGAAGTTGACTCTGGTGAACGGAATCACATAAGCAGAATGAATCACTGAAAAGAATCAAATTTCACATTGTTATTCTCAGAAACAAAAGCCTCATTCTATGCTTCGATTGGTCAGTAGTACAATGACGTAAGAACGTCAGCCAATCGGAATTCATGAAGCCGTAAAGAGACGGTGCGCATGCGCATAATCTTAGCTTCGTCAGCCTTTGGGTTTAGCGTGTGAAAATCTACGTGGCTTTTACGTGGCTCGTCCATCGTTTCGTCGTCCTCATTTATTGACACAGGTCAGTTCTTTATTCTTCATCAGTTTTATTAAGATATTTTTGTTAATGTTGTTTATTAAAAAAAATTGACTTTCTAATTAGCATTAGCTACATCGTTAGCGTATTAGCAATGTAGTAGCAATGTTACTTTTGTACTTCAGCCTCGAGAAAATCCCGAGAAATGACGCATATTTCCATCTGTTTTCTCTTTTTCTTATTATGTCCTTTTCTGTCCTTTTTGAAATCTCTGCCTCTATCTCTGCCTGTCCCGCCTTGTGTGTATTCTCTGTCTGTGTCTTTCAAAAAAAAAAAAAAAAGATTTAAACACTGGTGGTCTGTACATATTTTTCTTGTCCTTAGTTTGAAACCAGCATGGATCAGGTCATGCAGTTTGTCGAACCCGGCCGACAGTTTGTCAAAGACTCCATCAGACTTGTAAAAAGATGCACAAAACCAGACAGAAAAGGTCAGTGTTTCACTGTTATACTTCACACCTACTGGACCAGAATTATGAAAGGAATAGTGGAAAAAAGTTTATGTTCAGTTGATGGACTGGTTCCAGACCAGCCCCAGTGTTTTGTCTTCATCATTTAAGAGAACATGTTAATCCCGATTTATACTGTTGTCTTGTAGAATTTCAGAAGATTGCAATGGCTACAGCGATCGGCTTTGCCATCATGGGCTTCATCGGATTCTTTGTTAAACTCATCCACATCCCCATTAACAACATCATTGTGTAAGTCATCCTTATAGAACAGACTATACTGTTTTTATTCACAGTTTATATTTAATTACAAATTCTCAACAGTGTATTAGATACAAAATAACACATCCACATGCCTAAAAACCTTTAATCATTTGCTCAAGTTCCAGCAGTAAAGCCCTCTTCCCCTTCTTTGTTACAATTTCCCTGCTCTTCGGTAAGGTTTTGTCTGGGAAATGTTGAGGTGCGAAGGTGTTCCAGTTCATTCCAAAGTTTTTTTAAAGGGGTTGAGTCAGGGCTTTTAAGTTCTTTCACTCTGACCACAACAGGCTAGTGTCCACAAACTAGAAGCATCAGATTGCTTGCGAGTCTGAACATGGACATGGGTGATGTTTTGAACAAAACGCATCAGTATTTACTACATTGTCAAAAGTTTGTTGTCACCTGAGCTTCACAATTGTATGCAATTTTAAACATCATCCAGATTTATCCAGTTTTGCTTTTGGATGAAGCTCCACTCTTCTAGTAAGATTTGTGAGCTGTCTCTATATTCAACTCCAACAGTATTAGTGAGGTCAGACACTAGGTATCAGTATTAGTGAGGTCAGACACTAGGTATCAGGTATGGAAGTCTGGGTTTTGTAGATTTGTAGCAACAGTTAGGAGAGAAACCACAGATTGATCTGATGGACAGGTGACCACAGACATTTGGCAATATAGTGACATTTTTTATACAATACTGGGTTTATATATAGGTTTGTTAACAAATTTGCACAAAAACAGTTTTTAGAAACTTAAAAAAAAAAAAAAAGAGAGAGAGAAAAAGATCTTCTATTCTATGTTGGTCATTGTATGGTTCTTAATGAGGTGAATGAAATTTTGCATGACTCCTATTAGGGAGTTAAATTTTTTTGCTTTTCTTTTTTTCAGCGGCGGTTAAATCAACACCACTTCTAACATTCATGGATCTTCAGAAGCATTGAACGATGGACTGGAAGTGAATTTTTGTAGATTAAATGTTCATTTTTTGTTTTATTTTAATAAATCAGAGGGGAAAAGTAAAATTTGTCAAGTTTAATTAAGAAAAACATTAGGGCTATGTTTGCTGGGATAGACTTCTGAAAATCCCCATGACCTTGAATTAAGGAATAAGCAGGTTAGAAGATGAATGAATGGCTATTAGTGATATGGCACGTGTATGGATACTTTCCATTCATTTGGTCACTCATTCATTTGTTTTAACCCCCATCGTCCATAGAAGAGGTCTGTTTGTGCTGATGGTTACTGGCTTCCTCCCTTTGCCCTCATGCTCTTCATATGTGTTTGACGTGCTGACAAGATTCCCGAATTCCAGCACCTGATTATCTGTAAAAAATAGTTTTAATAAAAAAAGGGTTTATTATTTACAACTTTACATTTTAAATTTTAAGAGGTGTTAACAGACTAATGGAACACTAGCACAGTCGCCTCACAACAAGGTCTTGGGTTCAATTCCAGGGCCAGGGATCTTTCTGTGCAGAGTTTGCATGTTCTCCAAGAGCTTGTGTGGGTGTCTTCAGGGTCCTCCGGTTTCCTCCCACCGTCCAAAAACATGTACATTAGGTTGATTGGTGAATGAAAATTCCCAGTAGGAGTGAATGTGTTTGTTTGTCTGTGGCTGCCCTGTGATGGACTGGCGACTTGTCTGGGGTGTACTGACTGTCCGTGACCCCGAATTAGGGAATAAGTGGGTAAGAAGATGAATGAATGAATATTGGATGAAGAACAACTCGTGTTTGTGACTTAAGGTCCTATTGTACTGTAAAATGTACAGTAACACTGGGAGTCACAATGGCCCTCAGAGTTTCTGGTTACAGACCCTACCAGCACTTGATTTAAAACTGATTGACCTTCACAGAAAAAAACTTCTTGGGACCCTGATCTATAATGAGGTTCTTACATGCTCTGAAGTACATAATGAATCCACAACTGCACTCCAAATTCACACACTCCATTCTAAAAACTGCATCATAAGCTTTAGAAGGTCTTTACATCCACACATCCATTACAATTTCCAGACACGTCCAATTAATAAGATTAATGCAATAAAATGAATTAAAGCTGAATTCTGCCTCAGTTGATTGTTTTAAAATTACCTTCTATAATTGACTTGTCAAAATTTTGCAATGTGTGGATTTAGAAAAAAAGCACAGAGAAAATGCTGGAAGGTAAAAGAAAGTGCTATTATGGGTTATAGGAGTCAATTCGTGTTTTATTCGTAAGATAAAAATAATACGTTTTTACCATATTGCTGGACTGAGTCCTAAACCACAATAGCAGCAGTTACCAGACGAGTAAAATTCACCCATTAAAAAAATTTAAATGTGTAGTGTTAAAACTGGGAAAAGATACATTATAATTATAAACGCATTATAAAAACATTAAACTTTATCAAAAATTGGCCCAAATTTTATCAACTAGCCCAAATTATTATTTAATTTTAATTTCACATGATACAAAAAGCGGTGACGTAGTGGATAGCACAGTCGCCTCACAACAAGAAGGTCCGGGTTCGAATCCCGGGCCGGGATCTTTCTGTGCGAAATTGTCCATAGGAGTAAATGTGTGTGTGAATGATTGTCTATGTGTTGCCCTGAGATGGACTGGTGACCAGTCCAGGGTGTACCCCCTGCCTCTCGCCCTATGTGTGCTGGGATAGGCTCAGCAAACTGCCGTGACCCCGGATTCGAGAATAAGCGGGTAAGAAGATGAATGATCCAAAAAGCCCATATTGGGTAGAAACTTGCCCAATCTGGCAACACTGCTTTTTTTCAATAATTAATAAACATATCCCATACTGCTTACTGGCTGCAGGTTTGCGTTACCAGATTGAACTGGTTTCCACCCAGTTGTGATTCTTTTTATCAGGTCAGATTTAAAAAATCATACTAAAATGTGGGCAGCTTTTTTGATGCAACAAGAAGGAGTTTATTTATTTTATCAGCGTTCAAACAGAAAAAGCGTTTTTGAGTAGTTTTTTTCTTTAAATTGACACTAGTCAGACTACAGATCTTTGATCCAATCTGGTAACCAATATGTGCGTTTAAATGACAATATAATTTGGAAAAAATTAATGAATGTATTTTTAAGAATACCACCAAAATATTATCAGCACTAAACAGTGTCACTAAAATATGACAACATACTGCTAAATGATCTGAACAATCTGTAGGCATCATGCTGAACATTCTTTACTAAGGTTGAGAATATTTAGATATATTTAGGTATTTTATATTGAGAATATTTAGGTACTTTACAATCTGAACCAATACAGATTCTGAGAGTTAGGATCCGATTCCAAAATTGCCACCGTGCGGCCCTTACTGTACTTATTTCATTAATCATTTATTATTATAAATATAACTTTGAATTGTTACTATTGGATGAACCTCCAGTCTTCTAGTAAGACCTTCCAGTCCAATGTTATGTTTGAATGTAAGATATCTCTTCATTCAGCTCCAACAGTATTAGTGAGATCAGACACTAATGTCAGGTAAGGAGGTATAGGGTCGGTCAGTTGCTATTCCAGTTCATCCCAAAGGGGTTCAGTGGTGGTAAAATCAGGACTTTGTGTTGAACACTGGTGTTTTTTCACTCTAATAATTACCCAGCATGTATAATGGAAGTCAGGAGATTTGTGCTCAGGGTCATTGTCATGCTGGAACATGCATTGTCGTGTCGGATTCTCTTAGTTCCAGTGAAGGAACAATGTAATGCTACAACAAACATTCTAACTGTGGGCTTCCAGAACCACATATGAATCTTATGGTCAGGTGACCAAAAACTTTTGGAAATATAGTTTGTTTGTTGATATATATATATATTAATAAGAGTATATTTATATTGGCCTTGGTCACCATCTCTCACACACAATGAACATTTTAAAACTCTGACTGGTGCAGCTGAAGTGGTTTTTGTCTTTGTATTACTCAGAAATGAATTGTGGGGCATCTGAAGGTGAAGTGGTTGCTGCTAGAGATGAAATATTCTAACACCTGAATACAGGATGCCAGTAACGGCAGATTTAAATCGATGTCAGATGTGCTTTTAGTACTGATGTGAGCGTCAATTATTTTTTTTTTCAACTTCCATTTAAAAGCTTGGAAAGATGTTATATTATTTATTTTACCAGCAGGAATAATTTGTCTCTTTACTTTAAAGCCACAATCTGATCATCTGTCTGTCTTGGTAGCATTGATTTTTTTAAAGGTGCTATTATTATAACACTTTCTGTTTTTTTAACTATGATTTGGTAATAAGATTTCATTGTATTGATCGGTTTATTTTAGATTTCACACTTGCAGGTTTTCTATCTTAGGCATAAACTGAATATAGTTATTTCATGATTGAAACTCAGAAATGGAAAGCAGAATCAGAACATTGTGCGTACAATAATAGTCTTGAAAAAATGTAATGCTAAGCAACTCACACGATTGTATATAGCCTATAAATATTTTCTCTATAATCCGTCGTTTGTTTGTGTGTGTGTGTGTGTGTGTGTGTGTGTGTGTGTGTGTGTGTGTGTGTGTGTGTGTGTGTGTGTGTGT
>JAOTRA010063651.1:0-15510 GCA_026260255.1 Pseudolaguvia tuberculata | reverse complement strand
GGGAGAGAGAGAGAGAGAGAGAGAGAGAGAGAGAGAGAGAGAGAGAGAGAGAGAGAGAGAACACCAACAAATTAATAAAATATCTTTATCAGTTTGACACTACATGCTGCAAATCTTGGTACATGCTGCAGAGTCGCAACAAAAATCCCTCCAGGTAATCCCACAAAGTGATAAATCCTGGGACGTGTTTATTATTTCACAGTTTATTAATAAAAAAAAAAAAATCCAAAGTCTAACACGTCATTTGATTAGAATGCTAAACCCTAAAATTAAATCCCGGTCGGGTTTGTCACTTTTTTAACATTTACATTGCATTTTTTGCAGTGCATTTTCATATTCGCATCACCTTTTTATATTTGCAGTGCATTTCCAAATTTGCTGCGTGCTTACAGATTTGCTTTGCATTCCTAGATTTGCAGCGCGTTTCTGGGTTTGCTGTGCATTTCTGTATTTGATGCATGTTTCTGTATTTGCTGCTCGTTTCCATATTTGTTGCGCATTTCCAGATTTGCCGCAGGTTTCCCTATTTTCTGCACGTTTCCGGGTTTGCTGCACGTTTCCAAATTTGTTGTGCGTTTTTGTATTTGCTGCACATTTCTGTATTTGCTGCATGTTTCGGAATTTGCAGCACCTTTTCATATTTGAAGCGACTTTCCTGTATTTGCTGTGCATTTTTGTATTTGCCGTGGGTTTCTGTATTAGCTGCCCATTCCTGTATTTGCATCATTGTTCCTTATGTGTACCCCATTCCTGTATTTGTTGCATATTTGCAGCACACTCTTGTGTTTGCAGTGCATTATTTATAGTTTGCGTTTTGTGGCTTTGCAGCATGTTTAGTCGTCAAACTGTTAATATTTGTGCGTTTTTTTAAATGAAACAAATGATTAAACAAAAAAATAAGAAACTAAACTAGAAGCCTAATAATATTTTTTTTAATGAATGTGTTTAAGAATCAGCCAACTTTTTACATTACATTTTATCCGTTCGGGTTTACTTCCTGCACCAATGTATTTTTTTTTAAGGGACCAGATTTCACTACAGGAGTCAAAGTTCTTACTAAAAACATGTACAACAGGACTGAATCCCAACTGAGAAAACCTCCTTGTTTCTCCAGATTAGGCTAACCTGAGAATATAATACTGTCATTTCCTTCCTTCCTTCCTTCCTTCCTTCCGTCCTTTTGTTGTTGTTGTGTTATTTGGGTTTAGGTGTCAGTTGGGTCAGAGCAGAAGCTTTACCTCGCTCAGCCATAAGCATCTCATAATGAACATGGAACCTCTGCTTCCTGCGCTCAGCTCAGACTACAGGGAGGCTTCAGCTGACAGCGGTAATACACACACATACACAGGCAAACACACACACACACACACACACACACACGCATTGAAAGTGCTGACAGGTGGAAGATGAAGTGTTCTCGAGTCCTCAGCTGAAATTAAGCAGCTGATGTCCATGTCTCTGTGGAGCGTTCAATCAGAGGGTTAAAAATATGTACCTGATTATCTGAAAGGACAGAGTGTTAGCTCTGATTAATAGAGCTGTGTTTAGGCTTGCACAGTGTCTGAGGGTGTATGAAAGCATCGAGTTACATGATACATTCAAGCTGGTCGGTCTGGCAAAAAGTCAAAAGCCGCACATCCGCATCAGCAGCGTTTGCACTTCTAAACACCCATAGCTGAAAATATCTGCCAAAACTTTGGAATTTTTTTTTTACGATTCAATATACAGAAACACAAATGACTCACAAAAAGGACCTGAAGTACAGGAAAGAAACTAAAGTGATTGGTCAGAATTATTAACAACATACTAAATATTTTTGCTGTTTGCTGATATATTAGGGCCTGCAGTAACATGGTCTGACCTGTGTGGCACTGTTGTGCAGGACTGTAATTTACAGCTTAGTTAAAGAAAACACAAGCTGGAGTGTCTAATTTGTATTAATTCCTGCAGATATGTTCTAATTACAGCGACTAATTTTACATTAAAAAGAGATACAACATAAGCTAGCAATAATATATGTCATAAAATAATAATACATAAAATAATATACATTTCAAAGTCTGCAACACGATGTAGTGGTGTGCCGGCACCTGCATGTGTAAGTTATTTCAGAAACTCGGGTTCGATTACTGGCTCGGCTCCTTTCTGGTTTTTCATCTTTAGACATAAAGGAAACCCCATCAGCCCCCCGCCACCAAAAAAAGAATCTATATATAAATTAGAATTATAAATAAATATTAATAATGATTTCATTTATTACCAACTTATTTCCTAATTTGGGGTCACATGGGTCTGCTGGAGTTTATCCAAACCCTCTAGAAGGGCAAAAAGCAGCAAGGAGGAACCCAGAACAGGTTGCTAGTCTTTCACAGGGCTACATACTAATTGTTATGGGCAGATGAAAATCAGCAATCAACCTTACACATGTTTTTGGACTGTGGGAGTCGCCGGAGCGAACCCATGCAAGGAAGAATGCAGGACCACCTTCTTGCTGTGTTAACCACTAAGCCACCGTCCTGCCCTACTCATTTAATTGTTTGGCATTTTCAAAGGTTCGCTTGTGTTTTTCCAACTTGATGTTGCTAAAGGAATAAAATAAATCTCCCTGCTGTGGTATAAATGCAAACTGCTAAACACACACACACACACACACACACACACACACTTATTGGACTTGATGCTGTTACAGTACATCCTCAACACCCCCTAAGAATTTGTGTCCTTTAAAATATAGACTGTTTAATCCGGGTTCCTGCCATGTGACTTTGGAACACACTGTAAGTGTAAGAGAGAAAATAAGGACACATGGGATGTCCTGGGATCTTAAGGCCCCAGCAGTGTGTGCGGCTTACAGGGCTTGATACGTTGGATCATATTCCCTGTAGACCTTTGAAACACAGACACGGCAGTAAATGGATTACTTCACATTGAGCCACTTCAACATATACACGCAAGTGGTGGCTTAACTTTAGGTCAAATCAAGGAGATCTAATTGTCATTCGAACCGTATAGCTGTTGCGTTCTACATAAACCATATGAGAACAAATGGTTACTCAAAGACTACAGGAAGGGCATCTTCTGACAAAGAGTTGTGAATCCGGTGTGAACTTTTTTTATTTTGTCATTGTATATATTGATTAGTCTTTCTGTTGCTCTGTATCGTGATATATTTTATTGTCCTCCATGTAGCGTGAAATGTAACGTATCATGCGACCCTTGCCAATACACAGCACTAGATTTTTCCTGATTTAGCATTGAAAGAAAAAAACAGGCATCAGGACTAGTATTAGTGAACTAGGACTAGACTAAATACAAGTATCTTTACTTTACCAAACAGTGTGTACATATTTAGATGGACTGATCAGCATCCTCTAATACTGTGTACTGCTACAGTACCCCCCAATGAGGCTCACTTGACCCATCTTCCCCCCACGTAAAATGCAAAATTATTTATTTTTGGTATTTATCTATCTCACCCTGCTCCCAGTTCCACCTACACACTTTAAATCCCTCTGAACTTAGTTGGAGAAATAGTGCATCAGAACACAAGTATGACCTTAAGGTCTTTGCACACCAAGGCTGAAATCTTCGCATGTGCTTTATTTTCGTATTCAGTGTCCTAAATATTTGTCACACACCCAGACCCCTGCACTCCGAGTCCAATGTGGAATAGTTGCAAAAAAACAAACCCCAAAACAACAGAATGGAGTCTTCAAAACAGTGAGGATGATTATTTTATTTATTCTCTTACATTTACAACAATTGGCAGATGAACTTATGCAGAGCGACATACAATTATTTCCTCAAATACAACCAAGGATTCTGCATGGTAATGTAGTGGTTTGCATGGTCGCCTCACAGCACAAAGGTCCCGGGTTCGATTTCAAGGCAAGGAGTCTTTCTGTGCTGATTTTTTTAAATTCATTTTTTTTTTAAATTTGCATGTTCTCCTGGGTGTAGCCCTAGCTTTTGTTTTATGTGGCCTAGGATAGGCTCCAGCAGAACTCCGTGACCCTGAATTAGGGTATAAGTAGGTTAGAAGATGAATACATGAACTAAGGAATTGTGGGTTTAGGGTCATTTTCAGGGGTCTAGCATCTTGGTGGTGCTCGGAATTAAATCCTGATCTTCCAATTTGCAGACTTACTGCACTATCACGTTCTCATTAACTGTTCAAGAAAAATAAAAGAAAGTGAATCTAAGGATCCAATTCAAGAATTGGATGGACCAAAACTCGAAATAAAGTTTATTTCAGCATGTCGCTGGCTCGGTATGATACTTTGTTGGTGCTAATGGAGGTCCATCTGCCGCCATCTCTTTCCCATAAGACAGTCATACAGAAAAACGAGGGGTGAAGTTTTCCTTAGCACTGAAGAGTTCCATTTGCTTCGAAATCCATCATTTACCCTGCAGATTTAATATCTACCATGACCTTCTCTCTTTCAGTGTCTCGACACATTTCATAACTTTAAGAGATATAAATGCCTCTTGAAAATGACATATAATGTTTTGACCCATGTTTACCCCCTTCCCCACACATTGCTTTATCCTTTACCTTTACTGCAGCAGTCCTTTGGGGTGTTTCTCATCCCCATAATCGGCCTGTGAGATTTGCACTACCATGTGCAACGGATAACATTTTAAAAATAGCCTGTCCTGCATTTGGGATGATCCGGGTCTTTAATGCCCAGTCTTTGTTAACACTGCTGACATCCCAGCCATTCGGTGGCAAGCAGGGGTCAGTCGAGCTTAAGAATAAGGAGTGTGTTGGTTTGTGTTTGTTCAAAGGCGTATAATCATGCTGAATTCTGCTTGAGTACACAGACAAGAAGCTCAAGAGCAAGAACCATAGAGTACTAATGGAAGAGCAAGAAGTTGGGAAAAAGAAAGGTCCAGACGGTACAGACAAGAATTTGGAGGAAGGTCAGGTGGTTTTAATGGATGACGATACTATAAATGTTGACCAGGATCAGTCCAAGGTTCTTGAGGAGAGCATTCACATGGACAAAGATCCGACTTTTAAAGATCAATCTCAACACGAGGTCGATGTCACAGTCCAAGTTGTGGTACTCGAGAGTGATTCTATCAGAGAAAAATTTCGAAGCAAAGTTCTGGAGGATGAAGACAAGGTCCTGGGTGGTGACATGGAGGCAACTACGGTTAAAGATATGATTATAAAGAGTAATGTTAAAGTGGACAAGCATTTGAAGGCTAGTCTGGACATAGACAAAGTTCAATGCAAAGTTTTGGAGGGTAGCATGGGTGCAGACAAAATTGAGGACAAATGTAAAAGTGCAGGTGTGGAAAAGTTTCAAGACAAGGTTGTGAAGTTTGCTTTGGAGATAAACACACCTGAAAAAAATTTTGTAAAAGGCAATGTCAATAGGATTCATGACACACTTCCGAATGACAATAAGTGTCTAGCAAAGGTTATGGATGTATTAACGGAGGCAGAAGACATGAACAAGATACAAAGCCGTCTGGAAGACTGTGTCAATGTAGACAAGACTCCAGACAAGGATCTAAATGGTTGTGTGGATGTAAATAAGTCAGACACGGTATTTGAGGACCTGAATGTGGCGGATGCTCTAAATGCCCAGAAGATGATGGAAACTATGAGCTGTCAGGTGAGAATCACCACACAGCACAACCTGCAGCTGCGCATGGCCAATCACACGGCTCAGGATGTATATGTGAGGCTGATCAGCCATGGAGAACGAATCACAGGAAGTGGTAAGGACGTATATGATGATCATGCTGACAATCCTGTTAATCATTTTAAGACAGGGGTCACCAAAGGAGTTCTGAAATGCTCAAATTTACCTTCAACTTGCCTCAACGTAGGTTTCAAGTACACCAAGCAAGACCTTGATTAGATAGTTCAGGCATGTTTAATTTGGGTTGTAGGAGAAGTCATTTCAAGACTTTAAAATGATTGATTGATCCAAGTATTTACCCTGCCAAATATTTTACGGATTTTGTGACAGCAAATTGGCAGCACAGATTAGCCTTTAAACTGTTGGAGATTCCGTCAAATCTCTCTGTAACCAAAGAGTTTGTTAAGGTATTTTTCATTTTACTTTGCCATTCATTCATTCATCTTCTAACCTGTTTATTCCCTAATTTGTGGTCACAGAGGGCCTGCTTGTGCCTGTCCCAGTGCACATAGGGCGAGAGGCAGGGGTACACCATGGATAGATGACCAGTCTATTACAGGGCCAGACAGACAAACAATCACACACTCACTTCTATGGGCAATTTAGAATCACCAATCAACCTAATGTATATGTTTTTGGACTGTGGGAGGAAACTGGAGTACCCAAAGAAAATCCACGTCAAGCACGAGGGAGAACATGTGAACTCAGCACAGAAAGATATCCTGTCCAGGGATCGAACCCAGGAACATTTTGTGGTGACCGCTATGTTACCTCACCGATCTGTCTTATTTAAATAATGAATATCTAGCAAATGTAGAATCCATGAATGTTTGAGGTTTGAACTGATGAATTTGAGAAGTCGAAGAAGTTTTATTAGGCTTCATGGTGGAAACCAAACGCTTTTTTTTTTAATCCTCTGACTCTTCAAACAGTAGAAATAATAGCAAGCAAGTTGACAAAGCAATGACTCAAATGTCAAACCTTTGAATTCCTTTTGCTTGACTGGGCGACAGCTGTTTCTTTCCTTTACCGGCTCATTCCCATTCTTCAGAAAGTCGCCCACACACACACTTGATCTTTTGTTGACTTTTACTGTTGCCATGACGCCCATCAGTAATGGACTGGTGACTCTCCTCCTCCCGTCGTCAAATATGTGTGCTGTATGTCTCTCTTTGTGTCGCTATGGTTACAGGTTCTCGCTTCCCTCCTGATCTCGCAGAGAGAATTACTGTATTTCAACTGGGTTTGATATTTTATCAGAATTTCATTCATTCATTTTATAGCATGCTTATTTCCAAATTCCGGGTCACAGGGGTCTGCTGAAACCTATCCCAGCACACAGCGGCAAGAAGCAGGGGTACACTGTGGACAGATTGTCAGTCTATTGTAGGGTCACACATAGGCAAACAACCAAAGGAAATTTATGAAATCACCAACCTAATGTACATGTTTTTGGACTGAGGAAGGAAACCAGAGTACCCGGAGAAAACCCATGAGGAAGAACATGTCAAAGAATGTCACATTTAGATCTTGTATACATTAAAATGAAAAAATATCGTCAAAGTAATAAGGTAATGTGTAAAAGACAAGATTGGTGATTGAAGCCACTTTTCACTTAATCCATACTGGCTATGGAAAACGAAATCACGATTCATCCCAAGATTGAAGCGACACAGAGTTTTCTTTTGTACGATTGGTTTAGGATGGGGCAGCTTGGTGGCGTATTGGTTGGCACGGTCGCCTCACAACGAGGTCTCAGGTTTGATTCCTGTGCTAAGTTTGAATGTTCTTCCCATGCTTGTGTGGGTTTCCTTCGGGTTTCACAGTCCAAAACATGTACATTAGGTCAATTGGTAATTTCTAACAAATTGCCCATAGGGGTGTGTGCTGCTGTTCAACTATGTGTGCCCTACGATGGACTGGCAACCTGTTCAGGGTGTACCCTTGCCTTTCGCCCTATGTACACTGGGATAGGCTCCAGCAGACCATGTGACCCCAAGTTAGGGAATAAGTGGGTAAGATGGTATAGGATGAGATTTTTTATGATAGAAGAGGATTAAAAATCCACTCCCATGTCACCATCTAACACTGGACAGACAGCTGAGTCTATATTTACGCTGGTGGTACCCAAAGAGTACAAACTCAGGCCATGCTGCACACACACACACACACATATTAACACTCGTTCTGCATCACCAAACTGCATTCTGTATTACACTACAGATGACTTATTCCTCAGTTCAAGTTCCTCTGAATGCATCCAAACAGTTAGAGTTGAACTTAATGCTATGGAACCATGACTGGCTGTGTTTTTGTTATTCCATTGATCAGTCTACTTTTTTGGAAGAAATCTGAGACCTAAAGACCTAAATTCTTTTCCAAACCTGCTTTTAGAAGATTCTCTATTAAGACTGATCTATAAAGTATACTCAACATTTCCCCGTCCTTTTGTAGGTCTCCTGGCCTTGAGAAACTCTGTTCATTTGTCTCCAATGAAGCCATCCACGATGGAAACCCCAGAGATGGAGGTAACGAATTGTAAAGTGCAAGACACAAAACAAGTGGAAACGTCCATTTCTGGCACAGGACAGGACGAAGAGAGGAACACAGAGGAGATAGAGGAGGACGATGAAGACGGTTGTCACGCGATCTCTGATACAGCATACAGCCCATGTTCAAGCATTATGCCCACGCCAGTGGAGGAAACACAGAGTGGTGTGGACTTCCTGTTCCAAAGCCCTGGGCGCTTGTTGAGGGAGCTCCACGCCAATCCAGAAATCCAGGCAGAGATTTTAGCAGAGCAGCAGAGGGAACTGATTCGAGAAAGCGCCTGTCAGTTGTTGTATAGCCAATCAAATGGCACGCCACAGATCCAGGCATTCTTTCACAGCGCTGCCCGGCTCATAGCTGTAGCTTCAATCTTGCTACTTTTCCTACTGGTCCTTTTGCTAGTTCTGCTGGAATCCGATCTGGATGTTTCTTTCCTACAGGATATACGAGAAACCCCAGAGTTTGAGCAGTTTCACTACGAGTACTACTGCCCGCTGCGTCGCTGGCTCTGCTACAAACTCGAGCACCTGAAGGAGCATCTGTGGGGGGACTGATTGTACCATCTACGAGGCCCTCCATCAGCAGGGATGAACTTCTGGGACTAGTCTGATCAGAAAGGAAGGTTTGCTCTCATACATCATGCAGTTTATTTTTTGACTCACACCCTCAGGCTGAATTCACATGTAAGCGTAACTGTATGCAAATCCATGAATAATAGTAAACTGCAAATGCTAAGCTGCAACTCAAACGTGTTTCATGCTAGTGTTAGACGTAGCATTCAATATGTAGTATAGATCTGTAGCAAAAAAAAATGCAAAGCAAAAACAGCAGCTAATCAGTTTGAAGGAAGCTTCAAGAAGAGGTGCACCAATGCCATTGCTCCATAAATCCAATACTGAGATCCTGTCCAAACCCCCCAACTGAGCTTCACAATTCAAGTAACAACTCAAAGATCAGGCTATGCATTTCCGTGTGTACCGTTTGTTCTTTTATATCCACATGTTGAATACATTCTCATTCGTTATTGGACAGATGCAACTTGGACAAGCAGAACACCGTGTTATGTAGGTTGTGTAAGAATTTCCAATGTTGAGGTGCAAATTGGTGCAGAATTGAATCAGCGGACACATTCATCCAGCTTTGACCTGTGCTGCTATTTCTTGTGATCTTTATAGTACACATATAACACACTCTTTGGTCACCTGACCATCAGATCCGTAAATGGTTTCTCTTTGAACTGTTACTAAAATCGGAAGCCCACAGTTGGTCTAGAATGTTTATTGTAGGTTGTATTGTTACGTTATTCCTTCACTGGAACTAAGAGATTCCAACACTGTTCCAGCATGACAATGACCCTGAGCACAAAACCCATGACCTCCATTATCTTATACTGGGTTATTATTACAGTGAAAAAAACACTAGTGTTCATCACAAAGTCCTGATCTTACCACCACAAAACTAGAATGGCGACTGACCCACCCCAGACCTCCTTAACGGACATTAGTGTCTGATCTCACTAATACTGTTGGAGCTGAAGAGATTCTCACATTCAAGCACAACAATGGACTGGAAGGTCTTACTAGAAGAACTGGAGCTTCATCCAATAGTAAAATTGGAGAGTAAACGATGTATAAAAACAAATATGAATCTGATGGTCGGGTAATATAGTGTAATTAGCTACCGACTGAAACATAACCGATCGTTCTTTTTTGTGATGCAAACTAAAATCTAGGTAAAATGGATAGTAGGTGGAATTATTCATCTGAAGACCAGTGAAACTTATTATAGTAACCCGAGGAACAGCTTCATTCCTATAGTTTCTGCACAACCGTTTTCACTTCAATATCAGCATGATCCTCAGTATTGGATTGGTGCATCTCTGATTCAGTGAAGCGAATCATTGTCTCGTGTATTCTGATCATATTTAGAGTATAAAACATCATATATGTTTGGATGGATTAGCATGCTATAGTAGCAAACACGTATAACCTTTATATCTAATCATTCAGTTTGCTTTGAAAGTTAGTAAATCATTCAGCTTTTTTCATAACTGAATTTGGCTCTGGGACGAGTCTGGGACAAACCTTCCCTTCCTCTTTCCTTAAAGCCACAGCATTTCGACTATATTTAAAACAAAAAATATATAAATAAAATAAAAAAAAAAAAAAAAAAAAACAGGATAAGAGCTATGTGATGAAACTGGAAATCTGTTTTTAAAACATTTTGTACATTTTTTTAATGTAAGGCTTACTTTTACTGCTATTTTTCAGCAATTAAAAAAAAAAAACCACACACACATTAAGGTAGAAATAAAATCTGAAATCAGACTAGGGCAGCGGAAAAAGGAGAACTATTTTTATTACACTTTCATGAGTTTGCTGTGGATTTTTTCTTATACATAATAGCACAATATATTTCCAAAAAAAAAGAAAAAATATAGCAAACTTTTTTTTTTTTTGTTCAGATTATGTGATGTCATAGGCACATACCTACCGCATGGTGAAGAATGAAAGGAGGATTGAATCACTATCAGGTTAACGAGAGGTCAAAGCCAGTCAATATGTGTATAAGGTCTTATTATTATACATGACTTAAATCATGACACGCTACAGGAAGTGGACAAATCGGTCAGTCGTTTGTTTAAGGAAAAACTTTGTTGTGCCGTCCAGACCTGTTTGGATTCATAACTGAGTTAGAAATGTGGTGGAAACTTTGTGAGGCATATATTTATTCATTCATTCATTCATTCATTCATCTTTTCTACTTATTCCCTAATTCCTATCCCAGCACACATAAGGCAAGAGACAGGGGTACACCCTGGACAGATCGCCAGTCCATCACAGGGCACATATAGAGGAACAACCACACACATTGACTCTTATTGACAATTTAGACTCACCAATTTGCCTAAATGGCATGTTTTTGGACTGTGGGAGGAAACGGGAGTACCCAAAAGAAACCCACACAAGCACCTGGAGAACACTCTGACCGTGCTAACCACTACGCCACCACGGCACCCTCATATTTCATGTCAAATATTATTGAATGAATGATTGCAATGACAACCACTGAATAAAAAGGCTTTTAATCCTCAGTCAGTAAATGTGCCATTAGCCAATCATTAGCGTCCGTAAGCTTGAGATAAAGTGGGCTAGTTTTACGTATCTGTGAGGTAGTGTGTTGCTTATAATTTTGTAAGCTAATTGTTTGACAGATAACATTAAGGATGTGTAAAAATATCGATGCCTGATTTTGAGTTGATAGTCTAACCTATTGATATATCATTGATTTACTTTCAGGTTAATATTTAATTTAAACCCTATACGACTTAAAAAATTATATCTTTTTTTTAATTTAAAGGATTGCAAGGCAAGGCATATTTTTGCGTGCATTTACTCTGAGTACTCCGGTTTCCTCCCACAGTCCAAAAACACATAGATCGGTGACTCTAAATTGCCCATACGAACGAGTGTAAGAGTGTTTGGCTCTGTGATGGACTGGTGACCTGTCTCGGTTGTATCCCTTCTGCTGTTTGTCCTTTCAGAGAGCTGGGATACCAGTACATCCAGCAGATCTCTGTACCCCTGAATTAGGATATAAGCGGGTTTAGAAGATGAAAGTATTTAAGTATCGCAATGTAATCATGATCTATTGTATCGTTTACCTTGTGCGATATGTATGTCTCTTATCGGGATACACAGTCTGAGATAGTATTGAACTCGAAACATTCGGAAAATATTAGTAGTTTTTGTACATGTAGAGAAACATATTGGAAAAAATCTTAAAATTTCTACTCGCTATCAATCTACCGCCACCGCCTGGCCACCATCTTTAAGACTCCCTGTTAAAGATCCAGTAGTAAATGTCGTCCTACACAGGTTATGAAGAATACAATTAAGGGAACGTGATGATACATGATGACGGTCCTGATCTGTCCACTGATCTGTCCCCTCTTGTCATATAGCAAATTCAATTCAAACGGAATAAATAAAAACCTATTTCAATTTTTACTTTGGAAAACCATTGTAAACTTTCAAATGCTAAAAAATAAAAGTACCTTTAAAATAATAACAATTTTACAAAAATAAAATTGAATGCATACTTTAGTTAGTCGTTCCGTAGTTGGTGTGAAGTGACGTGACACCGAAATGAAGAAGAGCGAAACACAAGGGCTAACGGGTTATACTGCTAATCGCCACATCATATCATCACAATTACAATTACAGTATTTGGTGGACACTCTTACAACTGAGCAATTGGGGGTTAAGGGCCTTGTTCAGGGGCCCACAGTAATGGCTTGTTGGTGCTGGGAATCAAACCCCGGTCTTTCTGGTAGTGTAATTGTTTAACACCTTAACCATCAAGCCACCACTTCTATATATGCGATAGAAGGTGTCATGTGTGCATGTGAATCCGAATCTCAGGACCGCGCGAGACTTGCCGAAGGATCTGCACACGGCCTAGTGTACATTCTATTGCAGCAAAAAAATACCTTAAACAATGCCTTTAAACGTAATGGTTAGCACGGTCGCCTCACAACAAGAAGGTCCCGGGTTCAATTCGCTTTCTGTGCGGAGTTTGCATGTTCTCCCTGCATTTGTGTGGGTTTCCTCCCACAGTCCAAAAACACACAGATTAGGTGGATTGGGGATTTTCAATTGTCCATAAGAGTGAATGGTTGTTTGTCTATGTGTTGCCCTGCAATGGATTGGCGACCCGTCTAGCGTGTACCCCTGCCTCTCGCCCTATGTGTGCTGGGATAAGATCCAGCAAACCCCTGTGACCCTGAATTAGGGAATAAGCGGGTAAGAAGATGAATGAATGAATGAATATAAATCAATCAATAACATTTCAGCCATTACGCTTCTCACCTTCTATTTATCAGGAGTGTGAATAAACAGTTCACCAGAATACATGACTGCAATGATGGATCATCCCAAAAAAAAAAAAAAAGATTCTGTTGTTGTTGTTGTTTTTTTAACTCCTTCAGGTCATCGTATAAAAGCGCCGAGTAGGCCTGCATGCTTCCGTCTGTAAATATTGCAAAAAGAAATCCTCGCCATTTATCACTGAACGAGTTTTAAAGCTTGTGTAATTAATCATCGGCAGAATTCTTGGCATGACATTTGTACGTTGGCATTAATGAGCAGTAGGATGGAGACTCTTGTCTTACCTCCAATGGTGAAGGGAAAGATGGTCTTAGGATCATCTGATGCTAATGAAAAGATCCATTCCGTCATGATTTGATGATTGCTGTTGTTCGTTAGAAAAAATGTATGAAAAAATTATAAATAAATAAAAACACTAGTAGCAGCAACGTTGTAGATAGTAGCTTGTGTGGGGGGGGGGGGACCATGACCAGCGAAATCAGACAACTTGGGGTTAAATGTAATGTTCATACTTTAACTAGAAGCTAAAAGTTAGGGATGGAGAAGTGATCCATTTATTAGCTACAGAATCTTTTCCAAAGTTGATGCTGTTCTAGGATATTTTAGATTTGCAAACCTGAAATACAACAAGTGATCAATGTTTCCACTTACCATCACCTTCAGTTACTGTTCACCATCATAATTGTAAGACATGTACAGCATTTGGTAGACGTCCTTATCCAGAGCGACTTCTATGCAACCGAGCAATTCAATTAATTGCCTTCCTCGGGGGCCCATCAGCGGTAACCTGGTGATGCTGGGTATCAAATCAAGATCCTTCAATTAGCGGCCCCACATCTTGACACTCTGCTACTCCTTCCTTCTGTTGTAGCCCTGTTCTTTTCATTCTATTCTGATATGCTTTTCTGCTCACCGTGGTTGCATAGGGTGGTTATTTAAAGCACTGCAAACTCTGTCTGGTCGTAATCAGTTTAAGACAGCTGGATTTCGGGGAACAAGTTATTAAATGTTTTGGATTAGACTGCTGATCAGAAGCTTAAGGGTTTAACAGCAATGTGTCACTGCTGGGCCCCCGATCAAGGCCCTTAATGCTAAAACAGCTTAATTGGATAGAAAAGAAAAGAGAACAATGGAAGTGAATATGGATAAGAACATCTGATCAATCCCATTGTATCTGGACTGTAATATGGTCACATGATTTTGGCAGAAGAATAATTCCATAAAGGAGCAGGTGGTCCTATTAAAATGGCTGCCAAGATTCAATAATAACTTTCATAAGGCATACTCGCATTCCATATTCCTAAAAACGGGTGTGTCTCATTTTTAGTTTAGTTTAAGTTGTGTAAGATTAAAAAAAAGACACCGATTGTGTAACGAGCTCAAACTGCTGTACATTCTTTTTCTTTCTTTTTTTAAATTTTTTATCAGTGTCAACATTACTAATGATGCAAGTCCAACAAATAGATGAATTGACTTTGCAACACATTTTTATTCTTAAATCTCCAATAAAAAATTATGCAACTTTGGAAAACATAATTACTGTGTTATATGCAAAAAAAAAATCTGCTTTTTTAATTTTATTATTTATAATTTGCTACATGGTTGAAAGGAAGACCTTTTTTTTGCATGCCTAAACAAACACTTTTACACGTTTCATTTGTCATTTCTACAATGAGACTCTGGGAAAACTATGTTTAAAAAAACAAATAAACAAAAAATAACCACTGTCCAGTTTGTGGAAAACTGGAACCCGAAGCCTTATGAAATTTCTAATGTCTATGTTCAATTCTAAATTGTTTTCTATGTTAGTATTGCCACAATAAAAATCTGCAACATTTCAACTTGTTTCAATCGATATTTACTGTTTGATTTCATTTATCCTTTCTTATTTCTCTTAGTTAGTTGGAGTTCAGTGTTGACAGGGCGCCCCCTGGAGCAGGGAAGGTTAAAGGTCCTATTCAAGGATCCAACAGTGGCAGACTAACAGTGGGGTTTTTCATTGGCAGTGGAGGGGTTAAATCCAGTTCTTTCTGGTCTTCCCTAGCAGTGGTCAGGCTTAACTACAGAGCTTCTTGGTCTTCGTTGGCAGTGGTGGGGCTTAAACCCAGGTCTTCGTGAACTTTTGAGCAAGCACTCAGTGCATTAATCCTTTAAACTTTAACACTTGCTATCACTTAAAATACAAGAGCGGTACAGGGACTAATCCACAAGACCAAAAAGAATGACCAGGGCTATAAATATTACCGATGACTGTAACTGTAAACCAGGGGTGGGCAATCTCGGTCCTGGAGGGCCGGTGTCCTGCAGAGTTTAGCTCCAACTTGACTCAGCAAGTTCCAGTTCCAGTTAGTCATTTAGCAGACACTCTTATCCAGAGCGACTTACATTTGGTCTCTTTTTTACAACTGAGCAAT
>JAOTRA010063618.1:0-15518 GCA_026260255.1 Pseudolaguvia tuberculata | reverse complement strand
TTGTTTGTCTATGTGTTGCCCTGAGATGGACTGGCGACCCGTCCAGGGTGTACCCCACCTCTCGCCCTATGTGTGCTTGGATAGGCGCAGCAGACCCCCGTGACCCCGGATTCAGGAATAAGCGGGTAAGAAGATGAATGAATTAATGAAAAAATTCTGTGATAGGTTTCTAGGAGCACAAAACTCTATTGGGGTAATGTTCTAGCTTCCAATCCAAAGAAATCCCAAACTTCTTTAAATGTCATATATAGCCATATACACTCCAGTACTGAAAGCTAGGACATGATTTTTGCTAGACATTTAATAGATTTTAATTTACGAGAAGAAAATATAGATCTGTTGCAATATCAGGATTAGTTCTAGGACGTAAACTTTAAGCACTGTTTGTACGTTGCTCAGGACAAGAGCGTCTGCTAAATGCTATAACTGCAACTGTAGTTCTAATGTTATCATTATAATGTTATCATGAGCTTAAAATGTTTAAATGACATCTTATTTCTGAACTTGTATTTTTCTTGCTGCCAGGTGCAACCTGTTCTGTTAACCCAACAAGTCGATGTCTGCCTTTTATTTAAACATTGAGTTATCCTGCAAATACGGCATTTGTTGTCAAAAGGATAAACCAACATAAAGACCAGAGCTGAAAGAAAGTAAAGCTTTTTTTAAATAGGAGACATTGCAGAAGCTGTTGGCATTAATACCACATTTTATCACCTGAAAACGTATAGTGTACCGGATGATGATAATGTAATCATTATCATCATCATCATTTTCTGACCCTTTATCCGGGACCTGGTCGTGCGGTCAGCAGTCCAAGCAGGGATGCTAAGACATCCCTCACCCACAGACACATTCTCAATCAAAAAACTCAACACACAGTCATTAATGTCTGTGAGTACACACAAATTCAGCCAACATCAACACGGAACGGCATAAGAACTCTGTGCTGGTGTTTGACGGCTGCACATACTCAGTGGAGTTTGGGACTGTTAGATGCAGGCCGTTATATTTACCACGGAAATTCATCTCTGCTTTTTATTGTCGGTTAATTTTCTATTAGTCTGTGTCTATGTATTTGTATTCTTGTTGTTGTCACTTTATGTCCTGCTCTTGTACTGTGTCTGCACTTACTTGTCTTGCATGTAGCGGAAAAATAAAATTTAATTTCACTGTATACTGCACAGTCATATATGGTTGAAATGACAATTAAACTTTGAATATGGAGCAGGAGAATTGTCGCTCTATAAAAAAAATGGCCAAGGCGATTTAACAGTTTAGGTTGCACTCAGAACAGAATTCACCATGGTTGACCAAAGAATTTGAGTACACATGCTCAACGTCCTATCCAGAGATTAGGAAATAGATGTATGATTGCTACCAGCTGCCAGGGGTGAGGGGTCAATCTGTCAGTGATCTGACTATACACGCAGCATCAAATTGGTCTGCTTGATTGTCATCCCAGAAGGAAGTCTCTTTTAAAGAAAGCCTGCAAACAGTTTGCTAAAGACAAATAAGCTAGGATAAATATTACTGGGATAATGTCCTGATGAGACCAAGATAAACTTGTTTGTTTCAGATGGTGTCAAGCGGTGTCATGTGTGGTGGAAACCAAGTGAGTCAAACATGGTGGGGGGAGTGGCATGACCTGCTGTTGCATGAGTAATGCAAGCACTGGGGAGCTACACTTTCATTGAGGTAACCATGAATGCCAACATAAACTGTGACATACTGAAGCAGAGCGTATTCCCCTCCCTTCGGTGACTGGGACACAGGATAGTATTCCAACACGATAAAAACACAAAACGACCACTACCTTGCTAAAGAAGATGAGGATAAATATGATTGACTTTCAAAGCATGTCTCCAGATCTAAACTCTATTGAGCACCTGTCTGGCATCCTCAAATGGAAAGTGTAGAAAAGCAAGGTCTCCAACATCCATCAGCTCTGTGATGTCATCATGGAGCATTGAAAGAGGATTCCAGTGTCAACCTGGAATGAACATGAACTTCATGTCCAAGAGGGTTAAGGTAGAGCTGGAAAAATAATGGTGGCTATACAAAATATTGACATTTTGGACATTTCCTCACTTTTTAGTTTAGACATTAGGCTGTGTGTTGATTTTTTTTATAGGACAGTAAATTTACAGTGTTACACAAGCTGTACATTCACTACTTTACATTGTAGCAGAGTTTCACTTCTTTAGTGTTTTCACATAAAAAGATATAATAAATATTTACAAGAAATGTAAGGGGTATACTCACTTCTGTGACATACAGTATACACTTTTATTCATTTGAGACAGGATTAATTAAAGAAGACCTTAAGGAAAGTAATTAGAGAAGCAATATCATGATGTCTTACCTCAACGTTCCTGTCAGCTACAGGTGATATTTAGCAATTGATGTCTGTTACGCTGTCTACATCATTAAGCCATTATGCTTCTCTTGGTTTGATCTGATTACAGTCATCTATAATGCAAATGTGCAAAGCATTAGAAATAAACGCTTATATGTATGTCTTCCTTCTTCTCAAATATCTATTCAGACTGAAATGCCACTGGGATTTGCTGTGTTGAGTGTTATGCTTGTTACAGAGAAAGCTTCAGCTTTGTATTTACAAAATATTTGTCTTAATGTTGACATACAATGTTCATTCATTCATTCATTCATTAATTCATTCAACTAACCCGCTTCCCTCACATGGGTCTGTTTGAACCTATCCCAGAGCACAAGAGGCAGGGGTAAACACTGGACAGGTCTCCAGTCCATTGCAAGGCCACACAAAGACAAACAAACACACATACACACTCACTCATATGGGTAATTTAGAAGCACCAAATCCACCTTATATACGTTTTTGGACTGTCAGAGGAAACCAAAGTACCCGGAGAAAACCTGCGCTCCGCTTGGGAATCAAACCTGGGACTTTGTTGCTGTGAGGCTGACCGTGCTAACCACTACATCTCTAGGCCAAGATGATACTTTTAAACTGGAAAACTTTACAAATTCCAAATTCCAGGCTGTTTGCTAATTCTTTTATCAATGCCGTTTTATTTACTCTTGTGTAATACATTTTCAGTCCATTTTACACATTGTTTATTTATTTCATTTTCATTTTCCCAGGCTTTCATTAGTATTACTTTGCTTGTATTGTATTATATTTCATTAAGTATTTTTAATTAAATGATTTTATAGAAATAGGAAAAAGAATGTTTGCAGTCATAAAGGATGCCAATTGTTCTAAAAAAAAATCTTGGAATAAAGAACAATTTTTAAAAAAGCAGCCAAAGTATTTGAGGCCAGACCAATATTTCTATAGCAGTGCCTGATGCCGAGTCATCAAACACAGTTATGTCCTCACTTATAAGCTACGCCATTATCGTTATATATTTACACAGTACAGAGTTAATTTGTTCTGCTCTTTGGAATAAGACTCGTGCAGAAGTCAGTTTATAGACACTATTAAGCATTAAAGGTGTCCATTAACACGGTACAAGTGCACTTGTATGAACTTTCCTGGACATGAATTTCCTAGCATCAATTCAAGCAAAATCTTAGATTGTCTATGTACTATCTTACCAGCTCTAAAAATAGGAAAATCACAAAATTTGGTATAAAATAATGCCCTTTCCCCTTCAAGTTTAACCTGCATAAAAAAAAAAGCATAAAACAAGTTTTTGCCTACTGAGTCACTACCTTTCCTACATCTTGTTCTTCCCATTAAGATGGGTCACATGACCTGCCCACTTAAATATTTTGTCTTACTGTCTTTTGTTCAAGGCGTTTTCTGCCGTCCTTTTCCTCTCAAATCCACCATATCAATCAGTCTTTGTAAAACAAACAAACCTCGAGTGGAAACATGAAACACCTTACCTTTCTGTTAAGAAGTAGAAAATGTGCTTCAAGATTATGCGACCAGACAATCACACGTACAATAGTTTCTAGACTGTCTATATAGCAGACACAGTCGTGGTAGCTGCTCCTGCCAACATGCAGCACACAGGCCAGCACATGTTGGGATGAGTTGGGTGCGTTCTTGTGTGGAGGAGGTGTGAGGCTGGCTAGTTAAAACGGTCCCTGTTAAGGCTTATTCGTCACTAGAAATGAACGTTTGAACGCTGGGGCAGTTATAACCAAATCCATGCAGTCAATAATGTTGATGGTTAGTGATAAATAGGAAGAGCTGCTGGAGGTTTAATAATCGTTTTGGGTGCATTTATGTCTAAAAGCCCTTTATGTTAGAGAAACAGAACATGTTACTTTATGCATGTATCAAGAGAGCAAAGAGTTTGTGTCTGTCTGTGTTGGATCGGAACCTAACTTATCTTGAGAATTTGTACAATTTCATTTCATAAAGTATGCATTCCCAAAAGAATAGTAATTGATTTCTCTAACCAATCAATCAATCAACATATTAATTACACCAATTCCGATAAACTTTTTATATATATATGTTTTTGAAACAAGCAGCAGTAACACATTAAATATTAAGAAAAATAATTTCTTTGCCACACCCTGGAGGAATGTAAAAGTTGGGGTGAGCCAAGTGTACAGACAAGTACACACATGATTAACACAGTTAACACAGCCAGACAGTGTTATTGCTCCAGCTGCCTAATTCGATTTGTTCAAAGAAAGGTGATTGCCTCAAAATGAACAAATAAATTCTCAACCTCCTCGAATGCATGTTCTTTCATTGCTGTCTTAGAAGGCACCCATTCAGAATTTAGTAATTCATCAGCCACTTACAGTTCTGAGCCTAAATCCAAAAGAATCAGTTTTATTCACATGGCCACTGGATCATGTCATACACTCCAGATCTTTGAAATACAGGAAGAGGGAATAGCTATTTCATTCATTTATCCAGTGATCAGCTTCCCAGCAGCTTTATGGTCCGTAGATTAAATAGCAGGATGAGGAGTCAACTCCTCCCAGCAAACAAACATACAGCACCTGTAGACATAACTGCCTCAAGGCTCAGGTTAAATAGAAGATCCAAGGAAAAGATAAAATACAGATTACTATTTATTGTGGTGAGGCCCTACCATACTACAGGAATCAGGAAGTAGAGAAATCTGCTTAATAAAATAATACAAAAACACAGCCTTTCAGTAACAATAATACAAGTTGATCACAAAATAGCAAAACTTTAGTTTGAAAGTACTTGTTTAATAAAAAGATAAAAACACCAAACCAGAATGAAATAATTAGTTACAAATATAAAGGATATCTTTATTTTATTACCTGAAACTGAAATATTATCAAGCTTGAAATAATCAGCGACTGACAGATCAAATAAGTGAATAGATGGAACATAAAAACATTGACAAACATACATTATAGATTAATAAGATACATTATAAAGAAAATGGACACTCCATGTCTTCATACAGAGTGTTCTTCAAGTTGTTGATGAGATTGTTCAAAATAAACTCTGTTGTGTTGTCTTGTGGATTCAACAGACTGTGAAAAAAATCTTGCCACAAAGGCTCAAGCGGATTTCTGAAAAGAAAAATATAGAACCAAATATGTTCAACACAAATCTCATACTTTTCTTTCATCAATTAAATTCAAATCATAATTTATTAGAATAACATGTCCATTTATTTGGCTAATAATGTAAATTGATTAACTGACCTTGGGTCAGAATCCATTTGCCAATCCAGAGGTCTACAATGGTCTTCCAATGTCCAGTAAGATTCTTCCTTAATCACCTTCATGTTTCTACCAAACAGAAGCAAGTGCACTATTTCTGCGATGCTACAGAGGTCCACCTGTCAGGAAAGATAAAGGAAAGGGATTCAATTGTCACATACAGGATTATTAAGAGTACAACATATCGTGAAATGTTTTCTTCGCATATGCCATCTTAGTAAGTTGGTGGTCAGAGCGCAGGGTCAAAAATTGTACAGCGCCGCTGGAGCAGGCAGGGTTAAGGGTCATGCTCAAGGACTCAAAAGTGGCAGACTTGACCCAAGTCTTCCTGGTCTACCGATCAACAACTCGGCACCTTAAACATTGAGCCACACACTGCCCCATGCATACATTTGTCTATTTTATATTAAACATGTATGTCAAAATATTTTTAGAAAATCTGGATGAGATACCTGGTAAGGATTGGAAGTAGGCAACAATAAACCTTCTTTAATATAGTCCTGAGCTGAGGGAAGAGATTCCACTGTCTTCACATCAGTCTGCAGCTCCAAGTCCAAGGAGTTTGAAAAATCCATACAGATAATTTTGTCGTCACAGCTGGGAAAATTATTTATAATTGCACATTATTTGATAATATTGGGTTTATGTTTGTTTATTTAGGATGCATTGGAATAGTACTTAAACAGTATATACATTATGGACAATATTATTAGGACATCTGACACAGAATAACATCT
Source organism: Pseudolaguvia tuberculata (assembly GCA_026260255.1). Classification (NCBI taxonomy): domain Eukaryota; kingdom Metazoa; phylum Chordata; class Actinopteri; order Siluriformes; family Sisoridae; genus Pseudolaguvia; species Pseudolaguvia tuberculata. Next base: position 9,126 of record JAOTRA010063618.1, on the reverse strand, counting down.
ACATTCATGGTATAAGTACAGGTACTGCTCATATAATTAGCAGGTACCAGGTATATAATTTCCTCCGGGTACACCGGTTTCCTCCCACAGGCCAAAAACATGTACATTAGGTTGATTGGTGATTCTAAATTGCCCATAGGAGTGAACGTGTGTGTGTGTGAGTGGTAGTTCATATATGCATGTCCTGCTATGGACTGGCTACCAGTCCAGGGTGTATCTGAAAGGTTTTTTAAAAATCTTGGCCAACTGAAAAGTATGAACATGAATAGTACGAGCATGTACACCACTCAATACTTTGGGGCACCTTTTGAAGGAGAACATAACTTTGAAGCACTTGTTTCTTTGTCTTTAACCCAGGCAGGACGCTACTGATGCTGTCTGCTGTTCAAGAGTGGCTTAAAACAAGGAATGAGACAGCTGAAACCCATGTGTTGCACGTTTGTGCATTGTGGTTTTTGAAGCACTGACTCCAGCTGCAGTCTACTGTTTGTGAATCTCCCTCACAGTTTTGAATAGGTTTTGTTTCACAATTCTTTCCAGGGTGCAGTTATTCCTATTGCTTGTACACTTTATTTATTTTTTTAACCACATCTTTTCCTTCCCTTTGCTTCGCTAATAATCAGCAGTCTACCCCATGATTGTGTAGACTATAGAACTAGACTGAGACGATTTAAAGGTCTTTGCAGGTATTGAATTAATTATCTGATAAGTGTGTGGCACCACTTCAATACAGAACCTTTTCACAATATTCCAATTTCCTGAGATACTGAATTTGCGGGTTTCATTAGTTATCAGTTATAATCATTAAAATTAAAAGTAATAAACACTTGGCAAAAATCAGTCTGTATGGAATGAATGTATACATTATTCAAGTTACACTTCTAAAAAAAACTTTTTGAAGATTCAAAGTATCTGACTAGTACCTGTATATAAATGTTTTTTAATGAATGACTTATAGAAAAATATTATTCACATTTACAGTTTCAGAAATGTATGTCAGTTTGAACATGCAGACAGTTTATCTTCTCTGCAAAAGGAACAGCTTGTGAGCCCATGGACCTTAGATTCCTCACTTCATTTTATCAACTGCACAACAAGCATTAATACATTAAGTGGGATTCAGTGGGTGCATATACCTATGGCACACTATTAGTGTTTCAGGCTGCAAAGCTCCATGAACAAGTCCACACAAATGCATCTGTTTTACCATCTCCAACAACCGGAGAGCCAGAAGTAAAACATGTCTTCTGTCTACACTGTCCTCTAGTAACTCCTAAACAGAAAAGGAAAAATGGTTTACTTAAGCAGTAATAAAATGTTTAATCAGCAGCATTTCTTTAATACAGAGCATAAAACCCATACTTGAATATTTTGCCCTTGAGGAACCTGCCACAAAGTGAAAGAGCCGTTTTCATAAAGGTAACAGGTGCTGTAAGCATGACAGTGCTGTTGATCAGCAGGGAGTCTGGCCTTCAGCTGAGAATTAATATAAAAATCCCAAGGGACTATGGATTCATCCACCTGTATGATGCACACACATACAACATTAAACTGTTTTTCAAATACAAATTTACATATTATTTAAGTCATTAATTCATCTTCTAACCCGCTTATTCCCTAATTCAGGGTCACAAGTGTTTGCTAGAGATTAAATTCATATATTATGAATTCATAATAATTCTTACAAATGTTTACAAAATACTGTGTAAAAGGTAATAATTCTTACAAATGTGTATTTTGGCAAGAAAATACTGGATTTTATTAATCAGTTTATCACACAAAGCCAATCTACAGTGATGTTGTACCTAAAGCTTCCTGCATGAACATGCACTAAACACACCCTCAACTGAAATTATACATCATAGACAGTAGAAACTTGATTTTTTTGTCCCTCTAGGTAGTAAAGTTTAGAACAGATATTACATTTAAATGCTGTGTCTGTAGGATAGGTTACTCTTGCTTAAAAATCCCACGCATTAACAAACTATATAGTTAGTCATACAACAATTAACTTTGTAAATTAAATTAAAATTTAAAAAAAAAAAAAAAAAAAAAAAAAAAAAAAAAAAGGATGCGAAGCTGACTAATGCCAAGAGTGAGAATTTATAGCACAATAGTCAAGAGTAACACTGGAATAAGAAAAAAAAAACTTGTTTGACTTTCTTCATAATGTTCAATGAATAGTTGAGACAATAGCTTAAAAGGTGGATGAAATTCCTTTACAAATACACATTATACACCATATTGTTTGGACTAAAAGGCACACTCAAAATTACTTAAAAAAGACCTCTACATTTTTACTGCATGTACTACATGTTTACTAACTTCAAACTGATTTTATGTGGTACAAGGTGCTCAAAAAGCTGTCCAAATGTTTTAATACGATTTTGTAAACTACAGAGCCGCACCAATTCATGAATTGTCGGAGCATTACAGCCACTGGAGTAAAGAGTCTCGCAGGGTAATACAGTACTGCTTAATGCGTCTTATAAGCTGATGCACCTATAGACCCAAATATATGGTATGTGTGATGGAATTAAACCAGCTCTAAAACATGTTTTAAAAAAGAAACAAATAACATACCTTCGCCAGCACACTACTGCCATTTGAAAAATATAACCGCATTCCATTATCTACAATATTTCTGATGAAGAAAAGTGTTTCACCATCTGGAATGATACAAAGCATGTAGTTCAAAGTGAACTTGATTAAATAACTGCAATAATGAAATAAATTGAATAGTGTATTACCAAGCTGCAGGTCATCAGGATCGGGGACTTGTCCAAATTTTTGGATGAAATTAGCAAAGGAACTCAGGTCCAAGTTATCAAGCAGAGTCTTTCTGACATCTAGACTACATGGATTTACAGTCTCCAATGTTGAGTCTGGTAAAAACAAACAGTTACAGGACACGTGATTAACATCTTGATTTGAATCAGTAAAGAACTAAGTTACTAAACAATATAGTTTATGTATCTAGAAAACTTTACCATATACTAAACGGGCCTTCAATAAAGTCATAACTATAAGACTTATGAAATTATACAGTTTAGAAAATGTTGGGCTCAAGGATTAAGCGCCATCTAGTGGCAATTTAGACAAAATTTGATGTATCAAATGCATACACCAAATCTGATATAATAAACAAAATGCAAAGCAATGTTAATAAATAAGATTGCAGTTACAATATCTCTGGCTCACCGAGCACAGGAGAAGCCACCGTTTCTTCTGTTAGAGGTTGAAGGACCTCCACAATTCCTGACTGAGCTGGGACCCGTTTTTGTGAGTCCAGCTGCAGAGAATAAGTAGAGGCTAAAGAGTTATATCCCCACTCATGACTGATCTCCTGGATTGGGCTGTATATGAAAAATATATGCACAGTATAAGGAAGCATATTAAATTAAATTGATTAAAATATCAGCTCAATGATTGCAATAATACTGGGTCTTACACAGAGTTTTTCCCAAAGCTAAAATTAAAAAAAAATTTTTTACCCTAACCCCAACTGCTAAACCTAACCCTTTCAGCTGTCCAACATCCTTCTATCTATCTGAATTAAACTAAATCTAACTGTAGCCACCAAAACATTCTCTGAATCTGATTTCATAAACATCCATTTATTCAGTGTTTGCATTTGCCATTTAATTAATTTTCAAATTGTTTTTAAGAAAATAATTTCAAATCATGTTATGATATATGCGGCACAGTGGGGGAGTGGATAGCACGGTCGCCTCACAAGAAGGTGGTACGGGTTCGATTCCCGGACTGGGGATCTTTCTGTGCGGAGTTTGCATGTCCTCCCGCGCTTGTATGGGTTTCCTCTGGCTACTCTGGTTTCCTCCCACAGTCCAAAAACATGCAGATTAGGTTGATTGGTGATTCTAAGTTGTCCATAGGAGTGAATGTGTGTGTGAATGGTTGTTCTATGTGTTGCCCTGGGATGGACTGGCAACCCGGCCAGGGTGTACCCCTGTCTCTCGCCCTATGTGCACTGAGATAGGCACCAGCAGACCCCCGTGACCCGAGATTAGGGAATAAGCGGGTGAGAAGATGAATAAATGAATGAATGTTATGATACTGTAAGACTTACCTGAGTTTATTTGGACCTCCCTTGGCCTCAGACTGTGGTTCTTTAAAGATAACAGAAGCGGTTTTGTCAAGGTTTTCCTGTTCTTCGATTTGGCTTTTTTCTGATGGATTTTGCCTTTCTTGTCCTCCAAACGGTGTGGAGGCCAACTGAGCAGCACGGACAAAATCACAAGTGTCATCTGGGCTTCGGCAGAGAGTTTTATTCCAGTGGGAATTGATGATGGCCTCTTCTGAGCGTGAAAGGGAGGAATCCTAGAAAGATACAGAGAGTAAGAGGCAAATAAATAAGCAGGTTGCTAGACAAAAAAATTATAATATAGTAATAAATCAAAAACTTCACTTTTTCACTGGAAAACTCTGATACAGGCTGTCTGGACTTTAAAATGGACGGGGGTAGCTTCAAAGATTTGAGGCTTACAGCAGATGATCTTAAAAAACAACAATGTAAAAAATTAATACAGCAAAAGTACTGTAAGCAAGTACATTTAAATCATTTGACTGCATGCTGTCCTGTATATGATCCTGTATTTGAATTTAAAACCCACCTTGTAATTGGTTTCTCAATATGCTTCTCAGGTAAAACATTCTCATCATATGTAGCAAAAGATTTTGAAGATAAACTCTTCTGTTTTACACCTTTTGTGCCTGAATTTAATATAAAATTAGGATAAGTAGATAACAATAGTGGATAATAGATATGTTGTCAAATGGTGTACAGAAAATAACAAAATTATTATTGTACACACACTGACATTAAAAGCATTATTGCAGGATGCAACAAACACAAATCAAGTATATTCCAGCCTCTCAGAATAGGTTTCATCTGCTTATTTCAAAGTCTCCACTTGAATAAAATATCCCGGGGTGGCCAAAATTATTAAAACATTAGTATTTTTTTACTAAAATACTAACTAAAAATGGGTTTCAATTTCATTCATTCATCTTCTTACCCACTTATTCCCTAATTCAGGGTCACGGTGGTCTGCTGGTGCCGATCACAGCTCACATAGGGCGAGAGGCAGGGGTATACCCTGGACGGGTCACCAGTCCATCACAGACAAAATCATTCACATACACATTCACTCCTATGGACAATTTAGAATCACCAATAGACCTAATCTAAATCACGCAAGCGCGAGAACATGCATGCTGGGTTTTAATTTATTTCATTTATTTCTAGCTTTTGCTATAGTATGCAATTAGGCAATATCAGTTTACATTTCCAAACACTCATTTTGTCTTTATTTATATAATCAAGTGAGAAACATTTTCAGGAGATTGACAACAACCAGCGCTCCAAAGTCTGTCTGAAAATTGCAAAGCTACCTATATTTAAAAAAATAAATAAATAAATAAAATAAAATAAAAACGCAGAATGGGCAAAAGCTGCTTTAAATACAAAAGACGGTCATCCCAAACATTTATTTAGTTTATCATTTAATAAAAGTTATTTGATAAATAAAAACTAAATGACATTTTGACAGATATTTGTAGCCTTGCAAAAAGGTTTCTTGAAGCAACTTAAATTGGTCTCAGCTTGTTCCATTTCGTCAAGTCATTCTAGAGATACTGGATATTACAAGATCGTATCTCTGTGTGGAAGACTGGTTAATACAATCATGTATGAAAATGTAAACTGCAATTTCGTATTTAAAAACAGCTAAAGTACTGACGGTATACCACTGTTAGCTGTATAGATATTGCAATTACAAAGGAAAAAAACGTACCTGGTCCTACGTCTTCGTGGCTTAGTACACAATTTCTGTTTATGGAACATTTATAACAACTTGTAATCCAATCTTGGGAATAAGTAATAAAAAAAGAGGAATAAAAAGCTATAAACAATTACCTCATGGAAGAGTCCCTAAATATTTCTGGCTCACAATACACTTTTAAAAGAGCAGCCTCATTGTTTACAGAAGCAGCACTGACATCAGCAGACGGATGAGGATATTGTGATACACCAGATAGCTTAAAAAAGAACATGCTGTTACTTTTAACTGACCAGCATTTCATTTTAAAAAGTATAAAATACAGCCTAACCTAAATGACTATTACGCTAACCGCACAATTCCAAGCAGATGTTTTCTCTAGAGAGTATTTTATTTTATTTCATGCTTTGTATATTATTAAGAGTCACTGTGATGTGGATAAGTTCTATATTAAGTACATGTTAATTTCTGCTTACAAATTATTAAGTGAAATATGAAACATATAACATGATATTCAGACGTGTGTTTATACTGGGTCTGAATCACTTACTTGATGTTGGATGGTATCTGTCCTTCCACTAATAAGTTTTTGTTTCTGCTCAATCTGACCCAGGAGCTCTTCTTTAACTTTGTGCAAGCTTATGACTTTTTCTGTTAAATAATAATAATTATTTATCATTATGATGTACTGGACTATAAGTGAAAATATCTGACTTCATTGAAAATTGTATTTAGAATAAAATAAAATTTATAACACCAAAAACACATACATAAAATACTAATGGTTAATCATGATACGTTTAGATGAAGCATTTTCAAGACCTACCATTGAGCTTTTTATAATAGCGCTGGGCACGTAGCTCTTCAAATGAAAACTCTGGGTCACCTCCAAGCACAAGCTCCTTACAGTACATGCTCTGAACATTATTCGGGTCCTCCTGGGCTCCGCTCTGTGATGATGGAATCCCACCTTCTGTGGAACATCTGCAACACAGCATGACACAATCCTTAGATCTTAAATCTGAATTTACTGAATTACTTAATTATATGTTTAAATCTTTCTTACTGCATAAGAATAAGTATTTTCTAACACTACAATGCAAAGACAATATTGTGCATATTTAGTAAAACTGCATTACTTTATACAATGTCACACGGATATAAATAACAAATAAGCAACATAGTTTTGCTAATGTCATGTGCACCATGAATTTAACTTCCAGACCTGTACCTGTTAGAAGATTCATGAATAATAATACAATGCTTTATAGCGACACGCAGTAGTTCTTTTCCTCTTCGGCCGCTCCCGATAGTGACATGATTTTTATTAGCTACTGATTTGATTGTAAACTCTGGTGCATTAGATCTTCTCCTTTCGGCTGCTGCAGTTAGCGTTCACTACAGCAGATCACTCTTCTCCACACTACCCTGTCCTCTACATCTGCCTCTTTCACCTCAACTACCTGCATATCTTCCTTCACCACATGCATAAATGCCCAAACCATTTCAACAGAGCCTCTCTCACCTGGTCTCCAAAACAACATACATGCGCTGTCCCTCTAATAAACTCATTTCTAAACTTTGGTGCATTAGATATACCGATGAATTTTTTTTTACTGTGACACTGTGTAGCAAAAGCTTCATGCAGTTTACATCTGTTTTGCTGGAGAGAAAAAAAGGTTCAATATGATTGTCAAAAAAGTGTTAAGAGGTGTCTCAGTACATCACACAATATTAATAGAGCTGATAATAATTGTAATAACAAAAATAACTTCCTAGTTCAATTACCTAATCACATTTCCTATTCTTTTAATAGATTTAAAAAAAATAATATTAATGAACAGGCAAGGACAAAGAAGAAGAAGAACAGGCAAATAAAACGTGGGATTGGTTGGCTTAGTGGTTAAGGTGTTGGACTAATACCAGAAAGACCAGGTTTCAATTCCCAGATCCACTAAGTCACCACTGTGGGCCCCTGAGTAAGGCCCTTAACCCATAACACCTCAGTTGTAAGCCGCTCTGGATAAGGGCGTCTGCCGAATGCTGTAATTGTAATTGTCTTGTAGCAAGAGGTCTATTAATACAAGTGGATTTACTCAAAAAGGCAGTATATAGGGCTTATCAAGTAAAGCACTCTACACATATATAATTCTACATTATCAAAATCTAACATCATTCGACTCTTATTGTTTAATCAGAATTATAAACCTACTCACGTGCTGCTTTGTTGTTGTGTAGTTAACACGGATTTTTCCATGGTTCGTTGTTTGTGCGTTAAAAAATGTCTACCCAGTTTTCTTACTTTAAGTCTACTTTTTTGTCTTAGTTATTGTAGCTAAAACGATAAAAATAATCAAAATTGCACCACACTGGTATAATCACTCGTTCGACTCCAAGTAAAACCTGTAAAATAATCGTAAATGTGGCTGTACTATCAGTTTCTTTCTCAACCGCCGAGAATTCAAACACCCGGCCTGTTGTTTTGAACTGTGTCACGTGACACCGACGTCGACCATTTTGAGACCATTTTTCTGCGAATTTATTGTCAGTCGGCATGAAATATTTTGCAGTGATATTTGAATGAAGTATGTTTGTTTTAAAAAATTTTAATAAATAAATAGTTGTGTAAAATAATTATAGTTTCAGACAACATGCCACTCCACAAGGGACGTGACCGAAGTTTCGAGGTCGTCCTCTGATTGGTTGAAGTGAGCAGCATTTCCTGAGACGTGTATGTGTCAGGATGTTGATCCGCTTGGAAACAATTAAGATGCGTCCAATCGAAGTAAAATGTCGTGTTTAAATTAGTGGCAAATAAGCAACAATCAAAAGACGTTTCGAATCACTGGTATAGACTGTAAACGAAACATTATTGTCTATTTTAACTGTCGGTCATGTGTAGCTATTAACCCATTCATTAGGGTTGCACAAGCCAGTGCATTCTTAGTGCCGGTCCCAAGCCCGGATAAATGGGGAGGGTTGCGATAGGAAGAGCATCCAGCGTAAAACTGTGCCAAATCAAATACCGGATCGGTCGCGGCCCGGGTTAACAACTGCCACATGTACTTTTAGCCTACAGTGGCTACTGTTGTCCAGAGGAGTCTACAGAGATGGCAGGTGAAGGAGAAGTGTAGGAGAGTGAGGTTCGGGTGGGTACTTTAAATGTTGGTATGACTGGTAAAGGGAGAGAGTTAGCTGACATGATGGAGAGTAGAAAGGCGGATGTGTTGTGTGTTCAGGAGACCAGGTGGAAAGGCAGAAAGGCCAGGAACATTGGTGGTGGATTTAAACTGTTTTATCATGGTGTAGATGGAAAGAGAAATGG
>JAOTRA010063611.1:3075-15518 GCA_026260255.1 Pseudolaguvia tuberculata | reverse complement strand
GTGGGAGGAAACCGGAGTACCCGGAGGAAACCCACACAAGCGCAGGGAGAACATGCAAACTCCACACAGAAAGATCCCGGCCCGGGATTCGAACCAGGGAACTTATTATTCTGTGCTATCCACTACGCCACCGCGTCACCCTTCATATAGAATATATTTTATTATATTATTGATTTAGATGTTTACAAGGCAACGAAATATATCTAGGCAAAAGTGATTTATTCATTCATTCATTTATCTTCTAACCCTCTTATCCCCTAATTCCATGTGTCATGGGGGTGTGCTGGAGCCTGAGAGAAGCTGTGTAACACACTGATTATGTTCATGTGAAGTGTTTGCTTTAAGTATTCAGCGCTTGGATTCACAGTTGATTAACAGATTCCATCTCAGCCTCTTCTGCTGTACCCAAAACTGCTTTTCACTAAAAATCTGAGATAAATCTGTCCATTTATTTTCATTCTTTGATCCTTCCATCTGGGGAAAAACAGTGTCTTGCAGATCCCTGATCGCAGCGTACTACTATCATCTGCTGGAGATAAAGGGGAAGTGCAAAACTATACTAGTTGTTATTGATTGTAGAAACCCCTCAATTCATCATTCATTCATTCAGTATCCTGTCCTGGTGTTTGATTGGTTGGTTGGTTGGTTGTTTGGTTGTTTGGTTGGTTGGTTGGTTGGTTGGTTGGTTGGTTGGTTGGTTGGTTGGTTGGTTGGTTGATTGGTTGGTTGGTTGTATGGTTTTTTGGTTGATTGGTTGGTTGGTTGTTTGTTTGTATGGTTGGTAGGTTGGTTGTTTGGTTGGTTGGTTGGTTGGTTGGTTGGTTGGTTGGTTGGTTGGTTGGTTGATTGGTTGGTTGTTTGTTTGTATGGTTGGTAGGTTGGTTGGTTGGTTGGTTGGTTGGTTGGTTGGTTGGTTGGTTGGTTGGTTGTATGGTTGATTGGTTGGTTGTTTGGTTGATTGGTTGGTTGGTTGGTTGGTTGGTTGGTTGGTTGGTTGGTTGGTTGGTTGGTTGGTTGTTTGTTTGTTTGTTTGGTTGGTTGGTTAGTTGGTTGGTTGTATGGTTGGTTGATTGGTTGGTTGGTTGGTTGGTTGGTATCTATCTATCTACCTATCTTAACTTTGCTTGCTGGGAAGTGGTAGCCTAGTGGTTAAGATGGACTAATATAAGAAAGACCGGGGTTCGAATCCCATCTCCACCAAACAATTACTGTGAGCCATTGAGCAAGGCCCTTAACCAACAATTGCTCAGTTGTAAAAACAGAGACCAAAGGTAAGTGGCTCTGGATAAGAGCGTCTACCAAACTCGATCTATCTGTCTATCTAACTTGAAAATTGGTTTTAATAAATCATTTAAAAATTAAATAAATATGTAAATGGGATGCAGGATAAGGGCAATATGGTGGCGTAGTGGTTAGCAACGGTCACTTCTAAGCAAGAAAGTCTCGGGTTTGATTCCTGGACCGGGGATCTTTGTGCTTTCTTGTGTCGGTTTCCTCCGGTGATTTTACCAACAGTCCAATAACATGTACATTTGGTTGATTGGTGATTCTAAATTGTCTATAGGAGTTTGCGTGTGGTTGTTTATCTATGTGTGCCCCTGGGATAGACTGGTGGTTGACCAGTCCAGGGTGTAGCCCTGCTCCTCGACCTTGGATATGCTTGGATAGGCTCCAGCAATGACCAAGGGTAAGATGAATGAATGAATGAATGAATGAATGAATGAATGAATGAATGAATAGGATGCAGGTTCATGCAAAACTTGGGGGAAATGCTATTCTAATGCAGAAAGAAAAAAAAGAAGAAAACCAAGGAAGAGTAAAAAAACCATGTAAGCCTTTAGTGGTGGGAAAAAACATGGAGTGGTGTACTACCAAAAAAACCTGGTTCAGGGTCATTGTCATGCTGGAACAGTATTAGAGTCTCTTTATATCCAGTAAAGGTCAAAAGATTTCTAGCAATAGTTTGGAGAGGAAGCACATATGGATCTGATGGTCAGGTGACCACAAACTTTTGCCAATATAGTGTCTGTTCAGTGTAATTCAGCTTAAAGTTTCTCGATTCTTACTGTTGCCCTTCTATAAACCCTTGCAATGTCTGGATACATTAGTTTAGACCTGACTCCTGCAAACTTCCCCTTCAACTTGCCTCAACACACTTACCTGTAAGTAAGTTTCAATGTAACATTTATTTATATTTACAGCATTTGCTAGAGGCCTTGATTAAGGGCCATGGTCAGGGGTCCACAGTGTTTGCTTGGTGGTGCTGGGTATTAGTCAGACACCTTAACCACAACACCACCACTTACCCTATTCAAGTGTTTTTGAATTGGATGGGCAATAAACTCTGCAGGACACCCCGACCCTCCGGGACCGAGATTACCCACCCATGGTTTAGACTAATATCTCATAGTTCCTGTGAGATTGGTGTATGTGAGTCGTGTATTTATAATGATATGTATCAGAACCGTGAGCCAGACACAAGAACTGTACTTCCATCTTCTTCTTCTTCTCCTTTCGGCTGCTCCCGTTAGGGGGCGCTACAGCGGATCACTCTTCTCCACACTACCCTGTCCGCTACATCTGCCTCTTTCACCCCAACTACCTGCATATCTTCCTTCACCACCTCCATAAACCTCCTCTTTGGTCTTCCTCTTTTCCTCCTACCCAGGACCTCCATCCTCAACATTCTTCTACCAATATACTGCATGTCCCTCCTCTGCACATGTCCAAATCATCTCAACCTAAGAACTGTACTTCCATCTTTTCTTGAATTATCTTCTGTATCTGATCAATGAAGAGTTACAACACCATCATGTAAAATAATTTCTAGGCTTTATTTGTGCTTCCTTTAGATTTGATTACAATTATTATAAGCAGTCGTCTACGTAAGAATTTCCTCAGGGTTCTATCTTATCTATTTATCTATTGATTTCTTTTTATAGCTATCGTGTCTCTTGCTGGGAGATGAAAATATCATTTCTCTTTGTGTTTGTTTCTCTACACGGCCGCCTGAAGCTATAAAAGGAAGTGCTGAGCAGTAAACACATTTCCAATGGCTGGGGATACGGACTATTTAATGGATCTCAGTTAAGAGACATCATTGTGCGGGTTTGTGTAACGTTTAGATTATTGTCTAAAGTTGGGGCGGTAGAGGGTGCGAGAAGAGTAGGTGCTGTTATCCAGGAGGACGTACGGAAATACTTTGAGTCTCATCATTGAACAGATCAATGGTGGTACATTGGAAGCCTTGAATTAAAGTGTAACAAGTCAGAAAAACTAGTAATGAGTATAGATTTTTTGACCTGACAGGCATTTTAAAAAGAGGGCGTGTCTTTAATCATTATTAAAGATTAAAATAGCCAGCAGTCAGTAATATAAGGATAAGCAGCAGTAAGCAGGAATATACATAGTAGTAATAGTGATGCTAGTGGTTAGCATGCTCGCCTCACAGCAAGAAAGTCCTGGGTTCAAGTCTTGCAGAGGTTCTCTCTGTACTTGCGTAGGTTTTCTCTGGGTACTTCTCTCTCCGGTTGTTTCCTCCAACAGTCCAAAAACATGTACATTAGGTTTGATTTTTGATATTAAATGAAATTGTTTGTCCTGCAATGGACTGGTGACCTGTCCAGGGTGTACCCTTGCCTTTTGCCCTCTGTGTGCTATAATAAGCAATTACAATTACAGCATTTAGCAGACGCTCTTATCCAAAGCTACTTACAACTGAGCCATTGCGGGCTAAGGGTCTTTTCCAGAGGCCCACGCTTTTTTTTTATTAGTCCAACACCTTTAATCACTAAGCCAGCTATGACCCTGAATTAGGGATGAATGAATGAATGAATGAATGAATGAATCAATTGTATTTTTTGTAAGCCCATAAACTGAGGCTCCTTAAGGAATTGTTCTGTTAAAGACTTGCCAGGCGCGTTTCCATGCCTGACCACCGGAGGGCAACAGCGACATGTGCTCAGATTTTTGTTGTTGTTTCAGTTATCTTATAACCTGCTTAGTCCCTAATTTAGGTTCACAGGGGTCTGCTGGAGCCTATCCCAGTGCACTTATAGAGGGAAGGCAGGGGTACGTATGTAGTAAAGTTGAATCATTTATTAAAGTCCAATTAAAAGTACCAACAATTTTAAGCTGTAAAATCTTCATGGTTAATCCATTGGTGCTCTGTGTTCCTCCATCCGTCTTTATGGAATAAATAACTAGAGATACACACGACTTGTTTGCTACAGACGACTTAGCAATATGGACTGGTGACCTATCCTGGGTGTACGCCTTCCTTTCACCCTATATGCACTGGGATAGGCTGGCTCCAGCAGACCCCTGTGATCCCAAATTAGAGAATAAGCAGGTTAGAAGATCATCAAGCGGAGGATCAGAGGAACAGTTTGGTGGTGAGCCGGTAAACTATGCTTCCTCACGGAGGAGGTGTGTAATGTAAAATGTCTTATCCTCAGTTTCATCGCTCACTACGGAATTCTAGAAGCTACATCAGCAAAAAACTTGTGTGTCAGGAGATGACATGAAAGATTGAAAGCATCATCACTGAAGTGTGCGGTTAGACAAACATATTCTAACAGATCGGTGGCAGCTTTTTAAAGTATAATATGTCTTGCATAGCCAAAGAAGATTTAATATTGATGATCTCAAGCGTGAAGCATAAAACTAGGAATGCGATCCAGCGGAATACCTTTGGGATAACCTTAAACACTCATTACAGCTTACTAACATTTATCTCAGTTAAATTGTCCATAGGAGTGAATGTGTGTGTGAATGGTTGTTTGTCTATGTTTGGCCCTGAGATGGACCGGTGACCCGTCCAGGGTGTATCCCCACCTCTCGTGACCCCGAATTCGGGAATAAGCGGGTAAGAAGATGAATGAATGAGTGTATCTATTAAAGCAGTAGAAGGTAAAAGGCCTTGCTCAGGGGCCCAGAAGTGGCAGCTTAACGGTTCCTGTTAACACTTTGATCACTTGGTTCATCTCACACACACACACTACACTCAACTCAAGAAACCAAATGGAATCAAACTTAGCAGGGAAGTTAGTGGTGAAAGATTCACTCGTTGGTGAACAAGCTCTTCTGTAACCGTGTTCTTTTTATTGATCTATCCGGCAAAATAAATAATCCATGCAATCTGACTTTGATCAGATGCCTACAGGTTATAGATAGAATCTTTAATCAGTGCCGGGCTGTGATGAGTTAACAGAAAGGCGTTTGAAGAGTTTCTCGCCCAAGATGTCCTACAGAGACTGAAACATGACCTCCGAACGTAGCTAGATCATCAGTCAGACATTGCACAATGTTAACACTTTCACATCAAAAGACTGAGTATCATTCATTCATTGAAAACTTCATTCATTCATCTTCTTAACCAGTTATTTCCTAATTGGGGGGGGGGGGGGGTCACTGGCTTTGCTGCAGTCTATCCCAACACACAAAGGGCTAATGGCAGGGGTACACCCTGTACAGATCACCAATCCATAGCAGGGCCACACATAGATGAACAACCACTCACACACACATTCACTCCAATGAGCAAGTGAGAATTACTAATCAACCTAATGCACCAGTTTTTGGACTGTGGGAGGAAACTGGAGTACCTGGGCAAAACTCACGCAAGAGCAAACATGCAAACCTTCTTGCTTTTTGTGGCATTAGGAATAGGAATTATTAATCAGGATTCGGTTATTGTCTATTGATCGGCTAACAATGCTATGTTGCTATATATGCTAAGTACAACTTCCTGCACAACTTTTTAACATTTCTGACCAATCAGAATCCAGAATTCAGCAGAGTGGTTGAGAATAACAAGGTCATTTATTAGACATTTCACACTGAAACAAAATATTTATTTTTGGATATAATGTAGGGCAGGATGGAAGGGGAAATAATCAGCAAACAGGATTTGTGTTCATTCAGTATAAGAAGAAGATTCTACTTGTCCTATTTACATGTAAATCCCCAGTTTATAGTTACAGTTTGGCATTTGGTAGACGCTCTTATCCAGAGCGACTTACATTTTGGTCTCTTTTTTTCCAACTGAGCAATTGTGGGTTAAGGGCCTTGATGAAGGGCCCACAGTGGTTGCTTGGTGGGTGGAGGTGAGAATCGAACCCCCGGTCTTTGTGGTATCAGTCCAACACCTTAACCAGTAGGCTACCACTTTCCATTTTGTATAAATGTACAGGCTTAATACTCAACGCAGGAAATTATTCTAATCAGTGATATAATACAGTGCCTGGTATTATTTTCCGGGTAGGTTATTTAAGGTCCAGCTCCAACCATGGTCCAGACATGCTACATTTACAATCTATCACAGACACCCCGTTATCATATTACAGTAAAAAAGGTCATAATTATTGTCCATTTTTTTGTTAAGGTGGAGAATTTTGCACTATCGATAAAAACACAGATAAAAACAAAGTGTTATGCAAAATCTTTATCTTAATCTTTAGTGTATATATAATATCTATGATCCATATATATGTGTGTGTGTGTGTGTGTGTGTGTGTTTCAATTATTACACACACTACTTCTGAACTGAGCAGCAAGAAATAATTGTGTGTAATGAACAGGGCGTGTGGATATTAGTGTGATTGATGACCAACAGTAATTTAGAATGATGTTAGTGTCGAAACTCCTTTTTCCGTTTTCCCTTCCCTGTCTCGTTCTTTTGTATAGTGTATATTAAAAATGGAATCTCTTCTTTCATCCACAGGAGATGATGTTAAAACGTTTAGACACACAAGACATGTTGTGGAGGACGATTGCCAAGAGAAAGAGGAGGATGATGGCTACAAGGAGGACAATGCAGAACCTGGTCCAGGCTAAACTCTTCATTGCCTCATGTTCTTGTTCAACCTCTTCCTCCTCCTCCTCCTCCTCTGCAGCTGTGAGTAATTCAGGTGGAGTTGTTCTGATCGGGTTCTTGCATCCCAATCGGTAGGTGTGTTTGTCTGCTGACAGAGGAAGCAGGTAGCAGTTGGTTTTGGGCAGATGAATAAAAACAGGTGCTTGTGCCATGGTGATGGCTGAAAGACTTTTTGGATCGTCTGGGAGCTGGACAACAGAGAGGCCGCCAAGTTGTGTGACATGGCGGCACCACGGGCAGCGGACTTCCTTGTAATTCAACACCATCTGATGTAAGCATGCCAAGCAACACGTGTGCCTGCACTGGAGAAGTTTCGGTCGTCGCTGAAGACTAAATGGGTTAAAGCAGATCTGACACTCTGCGCTGGAGACCATCTCCATTATGCACCTTAGCTGCAGATCTTCTCTACAAACTCAGTATTAAGGGCACAGAAGGCAGTTTATTAACATGAACCCACATGGTCAAATCTCAAGCTTGGACTTGGTCTCTTGGCTGCATCTATAGAAGAAAAAACAAAACACAGCAGGTTTAAATTTACACACTAACACTATATTAACCCAAACTACATTTAAGACACTATGAACACATGGTAATTGAATCATAATTCATGTAAAAAAGAGTGTGGGGTGACGCGGTGGCATAGTGATTAAGATCCTAGGTTTGGGGGTCTATCTGTGCAGAGTTTGTTGCGTGTTCTCCAGTGTTTGCGAGGGTTTTCTCAGGGTATTCCGGTTTCCTCCACAGTCCAAAAACCTGTATATTAGGTTGATTGGTAAGTCTAAATTGCCCATAGAAGTGCGTGTGCATTATAAAGAAAGTAGCTTGTACATCTGTCACTGCAGACTGCTTTTATAAATGTTTAATAAAAGTGAATTAAAAAAGTGAATGAATTAATCATTTAACAGCAGTAGAGTGGACCTGAGACACTGGGTTTCTTGGTGAAATGTCACAAACTAAACGACAAAACGACAAGCCACAACTTGTGCAAAAGGGAACTCCACCCTGTACTGCTGTGGTATTTATGTGCCGTGGATATAATTAGTGGTAATTACTCGCTCAAATATCTATGACATACGATGACAGCATTGTTACACATGTTGGTAAATCAGGTTCCTCTTTTAGGGGAATGAAATAAAGGGCCTTTCATCAACAAAAAATGGTCTGCAGTCCCCTGAGGGTAAAAAGTAATTAATAAAAACAGAACGACAAAGTAAATCTGCAATCATTGCTGGTTATGTGGCACTTTATCTTATATTCAGGAAACAGGAACTTTCCACTTGTCATGTTGTCATGATCAGGGGTGGACTGGTCAACTGGCATGCCAGGCATATGTTTGTCATCCCAAGACCCTATCCAGGGTGTACTCCTGCCTCTCACCCTAGGTGTGCTGGGTTAGGGTCCAGCAGACCTCTGTGACCCTGAATTAGGGAATAAGCGGATTAGAAGATGTATGAATGAATGAGTCATCCCAAGACTAGCATAATGGTGTAGAAGGTTAAGTCGTAGGGTAAGGTACCACCAGTTTCTCCTTAAAGTCTCCGAGTAATCCCACAGTTCAAAAACATGTATGTTTAAAGTATGTTTAAAAATGATTGAATAATTGATTGAATGATTAAATGAATTCTATATGCCATTTCATAATTTCATTAATTTTTAAGCCACATTTAGGATTCAAAGGTTTTATTAATAATCACAATGTGTGTCAGAACCACAAACAATGTCTAATATTAAAATTCTGCTATAAGATATGATGTTGTATCTAATATATTTGTGAGTTTGTGACAGTAGAAACTGTCGATAGAAGAAGCCATTGAAAAACACAATAATTATCTTAGATTTCTCACAGCACTCAAACGTAGCAGAGGGGAAAAATCTAAAATTAATAAATCATGTGAAATATTTGACCTTAATCTATATTAGTGCCCTTGTAGTTCTCACTTTTCTCCCCACATCAATCTCTCTTTTTCTGCTGACGGTGGCAGCCCATGACACAGAAGCCTGCTGCCTTTTTTAACCACCACACATTAATAACCAATATTTTATCCACGTGTGAAAAATCACACTGCTAAAACAGCCACTTCATAAAATTGGACCTTAAACTTTGCTTAATATCAAAATAACCAACAGAAATGAAAGTGTGGCAATTATTTCAGCTTGATGTCAAGTATTATATGACATCAAGAGAAGAAAATGTCATTCAAAACACGGATTATCCACAAGAACGTTGATCTCAACCAGGTCATACACATCCTGTTAAAGATAGGGACGCACTCACCAGAGGAAATAGCACCTTTTTCAGTTTGTCCAAGTAAATAGATATCCAGATGGTGTTTACATCACATCATGGCAGTTTGAGCCTTTATTTCCAGTTAGCAAAGCCCTCTGACCCCTGAAGAGAGTGCTAAATAAGGGTCTTAAACAAATGGCACATGACTTAACCCTAATATACACACACACATATGTACTTGGCTTTTGAAAGTATTTAGAGTCTGTCCGGGTTGTCCCGAATCAGTATATTACAGTCATACAGTAATAATACTTTGAGTTTTACTCTACTACATTTCCTAAGTAAAATGTATACTTTTATTCTAACAAAATGACAGCTTTATCTAATATAGTGAACACATTTTAAATGCATCCTTAACAAGACTCGTAAACAATGAACCGTCACAGACAGCGATCCTCCTGCGTGTATATTTGTCAATGCGTGTCCTGTCAATAGTGCAAGGGTGTACCCCTACCTTTTGCCATATGTGAACTGGGATAGGCTCCAGCAGACCCTTGTGACCCTCAAGCCAAAGGGAATAATTAGGTTAGATGATCGAATGAATGAATGAATGATATTCAGGGAGAATCAACATCATTCATTCATTCATTCATTCATTCATTCATTCATCTTCTTACCCGCTTATTCCCAAATCCGAGGTCACGGGGGTCTTCTGTGCCTATCCCAGCACACACAGGGCAAGAGGCGGGGGGACACCCTGGACGGGTCGCCAGTCCATCTCAGGGCAACACAAAGACAAACAACCATTCACACACACATTCACTCCTATGGACAATTTACAATCACCAATTCACCTAATCTGCATGTTTTTGGACTGTGGGAGGAAACCGGAGCACCCGGGAAAAACCCACACAAACTCCGCACAGAAAGATCCCGCCCCAGGATTCGAACCCGGGACCTTCTTGTTGTGAGGCCACTGTGCTATCCACTATGCCACTGCGCCGCCCCAACATAATTTATTATTTAATATATAATATATATTAATATATATTTCTTGTTTGGCTTGATAGTTTTATTTATACATTCAGAAATGGTATTATTTACTGTATATAACATAAAGCAATATAACTACACCCCCCCTCCCATCCCCGGTGACCTCCTCCTCCTCCTCCTCCTCCTCCTCTTCCTGCCATGTAATGTATTGCTTAACAGGTTCCATTATTAAAAGCACCATTTTAAGGTGATTGTACTGTATCTTTAGGATTGTATTGTACAGTATTGTATCTTCTGCAATAAAGATGAAGATTTGAAATTTGACTAAACCATTTGTTTATTGAATAACCTATTAATGTTTGATGTTTCAGCTACTTCTTCTATACTATATAAATATATATTCATGTACAAATGAAATCTTTTCAAACGCCTCATCTATTCGTTTTGCTTGGGGGGGTTCTCACGTAATCTATACTTGCCTCTGCTTGCACACCTTTTGTGTCTTTTGTTGGACTTCAAATCAAATATATCAATGGCCTTTGTAAGTATATAGTAAATAATTTCAATACTATATTATTGAAACAATATTACACGTTTAAAACATTTGTGCATTGAGCAATTGTATTGTTGTTTATGCAAATATAAGGAAAATCTTTTGTCAATTCATCCAATGAAATGTGAGTGTTAGAACTGGAATCCAATGCGTCTTTATAATTTAATCTCATCTGATTTATCCATAATGCGTTTAGAAACAGGTTTAGCATGTGTATATAAAAGAGTGTTTAAGTCAGGAAATCTCTGTTGAACTTTAGATATAAAGTACAGTGTAAACGTAGTCTAAACAACCAACATAAAACCCTGAGTTAATCAGTTCAATGTAAGTTACCGGCTAATCTTCATAGAAGCACAAAGTCCTGCTGGACAATCACACTTTTACTGTTAGTGTTATTGTTTCGTTACTGTTAGTATAGGTTAAAGTCTATTCAAACTGGAAAGGACATAATTTATCAACGATTGATAACTTAAGATGTTTGCAATGATGATTATAATTAACTTAACTGATTGATCAACTTTTAATCAACATTCTAAACTAAAAGAAAGGGAATAGAGTTCAGAGAGAGAGAGAGAGAGAGAGAGAGAGAGAGAGAGCGGAACATAGAGATCCGGGTGTGTGTTTGTGTGTTTATACACCCTGATGGGTGTACATAAACTTTAATACAAAGGGACACATAGGGACTCGTGTCACAGTGGGGTCCCTATGGGTATAAAGGCTAAAAAAGCAAACAGAATCATTTTTTGAGAAAATAGAAATGCAGTGTTATGGATTTGGGATAGGATTATGGGGAAAAAGGTTAGTGATGAGGTATAGGATTAAGGGTTTAGGGATAGGGGATAGGAGTTAGGGAAAGGGGTTTGGGATAGGGGTTATGGTTACGGTATGGAATAGTGGGTTAGGAATAGGAGTTCAAAAGTGGGGATTCAAAAGGGGGCATTTACCTGTTTACCCAGCAACGGCCAACGTAGGCTATTATCTAATTAAAATAATGGACATGGAATGGATTAACGGAGATCGGATATATGTTGCAGGTAACACGTGTTTATTGACTCCCAGACTGAACACAAAATGAAACCAAAACACCGAAAACTTAAACCGAACTTAAACAAACTCAAAACACGAGGTTACTCAGGAGCAAAGGGACAAAACACAAGGTTACTCAGGAGCGAAGGGACAAAACACGAGGTTACTCAGGAGCGAAGGGACAAAACACAAGGTTACTCAGGAGCGAAGGGACAAAACACGAGGTTACTCAGGAGCGAAGGGACAAAACACGAGGTTACTCAGGAGCGAAGGGACAAAACACGAGGTTACTCAGGAGCGAAGAGACAAAACACAGGTTTACTCAGGAGCAAAGGGACAAAACACGGGGTTACTCAGGAGCGAAGGTACAAAACATGAGGTTACTCAGGAGCAAAGGGACAAAACACGGGGTTACTCGGGAGCAAAGGGACAAAACACGGGGTTACTCGGGAGCGAAGGGACAAAACACGGGGTTACTCGGGAGCGAAGGGACAAAACACGGGGTTACTCGGGAGAGAAGGGACAAAACATGGGGTTACTCGGGAGTGAAGGGACAAAACACGGTGTTTCTCAGGAGCGAAGGGACGAAACACGGTGTTACTCAGGAGCAAAGGGACACATCACGGGGTTACTCAGGAGCGAAGGGACATAACACGGTGTTTCTCAGGAGCGAAGGGACAAAACACGAACTTACTCAGGAGCAAAGGGACACATCACGGGGTTACTCAGGAGCGAAGGGACATAACACGGTGTTTCTCAGGAGCGAA
>JAOTRA010063565.1:0-15528 GCA_026260255.1 Pseudolaguvia tuberculata | reverse complement strand
CTGCCGATCCAAATTCTGTTTCGCCAACCTCTTTCTCCTTATACTTTCCTGCACTTCCTCATTCCACCACCATGTCTGTTTGTCTGCCTGTCCCTTTCTAGATATCACACCAAGTATCTTCCTAGCTGTCTCCCTTATCACTTCTGCAGTCGTTGCCCAATTATTCAACAACTCTTCACCTCCACCGAGCCCCTCACTGACCTCCTCACTGAATCTCACACTACAGTCTTTCTCCTTCAGCTTCCACCAGCTTATCCTCTTTTCTGTCCTCTCTCTCTTCCTGTTCTGTTTACTACTACCACTACTACTAATACCAGTACGACCACTAACAATACTACCACTACTACTAATAATAATACCATTAATACTACTACTACTAATAACAACATTAATGCTACTACTACTACTACTACTACCAGTACAACCACTAACAATACTACTACTAATAATAATAATACCATTAATACTACTACTACCACCAGTACGACCACTAACTATACTACTACTACTACCTTTAATACTACTACTACTACTACTACTACTACTACTACCTTTAATACTACTACTAATAATAATACCATCTGTAATACTTCTACTACTACTACTACTAATAATAATAATGATTCAACTAATACTACCACTACTAATAATAATACCATTAATACTACCAGTACGACCACCAACAATACTACTACTACTACCACCAGTACGACCACTAACAATACTACCACTACTACTAATAATAATACCATTAATACTACTACTACTAATAACAACATTAATGCTACTACTACTACTACTACTACCAGTACAACCACTAACAATACTACTACTAATAATAATAATACCATTAATACTACTACTACCACCAGTACGACCACTAACTATACTACTACTACTACCTTTAATACTACTACTACTACTACTACTACTACTACTACCTTTAATACTACTACTAATAATAATACCATCTGTAATACTTCTACTACTACTACTACTAATAATAATAATGATTCAACTAATACTACCACTACTAATAATAATACCATTAATACTACCAGTACGACCACCAACAATACTACTACTACTACCACCAGTACGACCACTAACTATACTACTACTACCTTTAATACTACAACTAATAATAATACCATCTGTACTACCACTAATACTACTACTAATACTACTACTACTACCACTAATAATAATGATTCAACTAATACTAAAACTACTTTTCCTTTTGGCTGCTCCCGTAATACTACTAGTAATAATAGCAACAACAATGCTACTACTAATAATAATACAAATACTACTATCACCACTAATAATACTAATACTACTAGTAATAATAATAACAATGCTAATAATAATACCACTGCTAGTAATAATACTACTTCGGTTCCCACGCCGTGGATCTTTTCCTCCTAGTATTCCGGTTTCCTCCCACAGTCCAAAAACATGTACATTAGGTTGATTGGTGAGTCGAAATTTTTCATAGGAGTGAATGTGTGTGTGGTTGTTCGTCTATGTGTGCCCTGCGATGGACTGGTGATCTGTCCAGGTTGTACCCCTGCCTCTCGCCCTATAAGCGCTGGGACAGATTCCAGCAGACCCCCAACTGGGGAATAAGCGGGTAAGAAGACGAATGAATGAATGAATGAATGAATGAATGAATGAATGAATAGTAACAATCACGTGTTTTATGAATGTCTCCAGTGACGTTCATTCATTTTCTTCATAAAACTGTAATTCAACTAACTAACGTTCAATTAAGTCTAAAACTGTTAGTGGATACAAGCTAAAGCGAATAAAACCGGTGTGAACCTGTAATAAAGTTAAAACCCTCTGGAATTATTAAAACTCTGCGTTTATTTCTTAAATAAAAAACGTTTGCTGCTCGTTTTGTACGGCGCCAAACTGCAGCTTAATTAACGTTACCTTTTGTCTGGTGCTGCTAACCGGCTAACGTTAGCTTCGTTTACGAAGCATTAAATGACATGCAGGCAGCACAAACGCTATTTTCAGTGCAGTTTATCGGAGGAATAAACACCAGACTCACCGTTTAACTGGATCTCACACACACAAACTTTCACATAGCAGAAACACGCGAGTTCCCATGTAGCAGCCTTATGTCTTTACTGCTACTGTTTACTTTTTTCCCTTTGATACGGCGGCCTGGAAGGGACTTCCGGTTCGACTAATTTTAAAATGACACAACGCGATAGAAGAAAGAATTGTGTTTAGATTCTTTTTTAAATTGTTGTTCTCTGCAGATCTCTTTCTCTTAAAAATAGTTTCGTTTATTCATTAATTCATTCTTCTAACCCCTTATTCCCTAATTCAGGGTCACAGGGGTCTGCTGGAGCCAATCCCACGCACATAAGGTGATAAGCAGAGATACAAACTGGACAGGTGGCCAGTCCATCACAGCGCCACACTTAAACAAACAACCACTTACACTCACACAC
The DNA here is from genome assembly GCA_026260255.1 of Pseudolaguvia tuberculata. Classification (NCBI taxonomy): domain Eukaryota; kingdom Metazoa; phylum Chordata; class Actinopteri; order Siluriformes; family Sisoridae; genus Pseudolaguvia; species Pseudolaguvia tuberculata. The sequence continues at coordinate 13,060 of JAOTRA010063565.1, read as the reverse complement.
ATTCACTCCTATGGGCAATTCAATCCCCAAATCAACCTAATGTTACAACATAACATAACGTAATCAACATGTTTTTGGACTGTGGGAGGAAACCGAAGTATGTGGAGAAAACCAATGTAAGTGCAGAGAGAATAAGTAAACTCCACACCGAAAGGTCCCTTGCCCGTTAATAAAACCCAAGACCTTCTTGTTGTAAGGTGACTATGCCACTTTAACACCTGCTTTCTAAAGGTGTTTTTCATTCATCCATCCATCCATCCATCCATCCATCCATCCATCCATCCATCTTCTTACCCACTTATTCCCTAGTTCTGGGTCATAGAGGTTTGCTGGAGCCCATCCGAGCACACATTGGATGAGGCAGGGGTACACCTGTCTCCAGTCCATTGCAGGGCCACACATAAACCAACAACCACTCACAATGGGCAATTTAGAATCACCCAATCAACCTAATGTACATGTTTTTGGACTGTGGGAGGAAACCGAAGTATGTGGATGAAATCAATGAAAGTGCAGGGAGAACATGAAAACACACAAAGATCTCTTGCCCTTTAATCGAACAGCGAACCTTTTTGTTGTAAGGTGACCGTGCTAATCCCAATGCTACGGCCTGTTTTCTAAAAGTGTTATTTTAGCTGCATTCTGTGTAAACTCCAGTGTAATCCAGTGTGCCCGGTACCAGGAATACCCAAATAAAGAGTCAGAAACTTCTTGTGACGAGATGCTCAAACAAATTGATGAGGCCTGTAAATATCAGACAAACAATCATAACATTTAGCTAAAATAAAGATTAATGTCAATTGTTGCAGAAAGATTGCAATAAATGAATTGATTTTAGTTTAATCTTTATTGTGTGCTGGAAGTGGTCCCGGACGAGCCTTACTTGGTTAGAAGATGAATAAATTATACAATGCACTACAAACATATCCCATCTTGTAAGGTTAGGGGTCATTTATGATACAGCACACCAGCAGCTGGTAGCGTTAAGGGAACATAGTGGACTTGGCGGTAGTGGGGCTTAACTCCAGGTCTACCTTCCTAGGTGGTGGTAGTCTCTGAACCCAGGTCTTCCCTGTCAACAATTTTATGTATATTTTAAGCGGAAACCCATGACAAGGTGCTAATGTGCATTTTTTGGAATGAAGACATGATTGAGCAACTTGGGACTCAAACACAGCAATCTGATATTTTATTACAAAGTTAATAAGTGAGGCTCTCTGGAATGAATAATGATTACATTTATAGAACAGTCAGAAGTCCCAAAAATATATACTGTATATAATACACAGATTCTATTATCCTACAGTATCATTAGATTCATAAGACATCATTTAGAAGGGAATGTTAGTTAGATGTGGGTTAAAGGTCACACTCAAGCAGGAGTCTCTGATAAAAATCCTTTTTGTTGATGCAATTTTATGCTAATTCTATAGTTGGAAACCAAACCTTAACAGTACAGCACAGCACAGCACATAATTACAATCTCATTGTACAGCTGAGAAGAAATGCATCAGGTATCAATCCTAAGACCGGTTGGAATGAATGAATGGATGAACGAGCAGGAGTTTGTGTTCAGACCATCATCTTAACAGAAGGAAGTTTTGAAATGCAGTTGTGTAATTCAACATTAAAGTACACCATACATATACACGTGTGTGTGTGTGTGTGTGTGTGTGCACTCTATTCACAATCATTTAATTCCATCCGTTCACATCTAATAATCCTAACCAACCCAGAAGAGAGACATATATTAAATGATTTAGACAGGAAAAAAAATTCCCCAAATTAATAACTGGGAAGTGAAACAGATGTCATTGTGTGAATCAATTGTAACCCTCGTTAGTAGCCCTGTAGCATAAATCTCTTAGTGTTTTTTTTTGGAAACGGAAATGGTCTGTAAAGTGCTGAGAAAACTTGACTAATTCATCGTTTGCATAAAAAGCTTTTGGCCCAGTACAGCTAGGTAGTACAACCAAAGCACCAATAGTTTAGTGATGCTAATAAAGTGAGGAGAGGTTAAAGCAAGACAGATGTGTAATGAATGTGATATATATCGTTAGACAGATGTTCGCTTGCTGTATCACAACAAAAAAAACTCCAAACAACCCAACTGTACTACACTGTATTGGTTATTGTCACCACTTGGGTCCATATTCCCACCAGATCTGAATAATATCAATCTGCATTAAGTACCCGTTTAGCACTTTTTGTTTGGGACTAATTAAAGACACACCGCATACATGTTCCTACGTAAAACATACACCGAATAGCCAATTTACTGGAAACGTGTTCATACCTGCTCATTAGTGCAATTTTCAGCCACCCGATCACAGAGGAAGCACCAACACTACCACATCGGAATAACATGATGTGATGGGTACCAGAAGGTTTAAGTTAATTATACGTCGAATAGTCCTGACAATTGGTCTCTGATCGCTCTATACAGCCGTGCTGAGCAGAAAAGCATCTCAAACACATGGGAAATAAAGGAACTCAAAAGCAGAGAATCACATTTGTAGACCAGGATCGATCAGACATCTGAGAGTAAAGATGAAGAAAAAATGAGGAAAATCTTCATTAGGGGTTTTGGAATCTTCACCCGTATAAATGACAATGACTGAATAAGTGTGTGAAGCCTGAAGAAGCACAGTTTGAGATGTTCTGAATAAAGTGGCTGTTTGGATCCTTGACACGATTGTGATCACGTTAAATCACACGGAACAGTACGTCTGTTTCATAGAGCGTGCGTCCAATAGTACCTTCGTTTGCATGGTGCTTCCTATTAAGGAACGAACATCGGCAGCGTTACACGTCTAGGCAGAGGAATGGCAAAAGAACACAAAAATGGCGATACTGTTGTGTTAAAGAAAGCTTGACATCCGAGTCCACCACCGTTTTACAGAACTGGGTATATTCACAGGTATCAAAAAGTTTCCAAACAGACCAACAGATGGCAGCACGATGTGCAGCCTTGTACTGCCATCTGTTGGGATGTTTGGAAACTTTTTGATACAACAAACAACTCTAACTTTGTTGATACATTTCAAAGTATTCTTTACAAATTGACAAGCGGTTCAATCAGTACATCATTGGGATCAGGTAGATGGTCTAGATGCTGAACATGATAAATACTCTGATCATCTATCCATTTAATCCTGGCAATGTTTTGGGACACGATGTGTCTTAAAAGCCTCCCGTTTTCATACAGTTTGATGTAAATTTCAATTCGAACTGGCGATCTAGAGATTCCATACATGTGTGACTGCAATTGAATGATGAAGTGTCAATGTTATTGGACCCTGTCACCTTGTGGAGGTTAGCAGAGGTAATAGAAAAGACTGCACGGGCAGAATGAGAGCAGATCAGGAACCAGAATAAGAAAGAAGGAAAAAAAAAAAAGTGTCTAGGGCTACATTTAGTCCATCTTCTCTTTTTGGACCAGCTTGGGTGAGTCAACAAATTCCTTTCCATTAAAGAGCATGACTGCAGCTGTAAGGGCGCAAGCCGTTCCCCAGAACACCATGTACGCCAGAGTCTCTGTCCACGTGTCACCTGAGAGGCAAGAGAGGCAGTACAGTCAGATGATTGATTTCTTTTACAGACACCTGTTTTCAAGGGTTCAGCCTGATTGGTTTTTTTTTCTTACCTGCCATAAACAGGCACAGGATGCACATAGAGAAAGCCACCAGCATGATGACGGGTAACTACAGGAACAAGAAATAAAACAAAAGCACTGTCGGTCATAATCACAGCAGATGTATTACTGTTACAGTTAAATGTGATTAATAATTTCACAGCAAGGTTCAGTTTAAAAACTCTGTACTTTCCTTGTACCAGAAGTTTATTATAACAGATTACATACTTATTCATTAATTACACTTAATTTCGGAAAGAATCTGTACATTTGTCAATGTTTCACTCAATATTTTCAAAACATTCCCTTCTACTCCGATTCATTTCTCCGACACATTTTTGCTACTTAAGATAAATCAAAAGGTCTGGTGTGTGATTAGTTCATTAAAATATTGATTAAACTGTGGTTAATATTCATTTAACATTTCTGACGATGAACCTCCTGAACATTCATTCATATTTTTTTATTTAACTTTATTACAGGTTCACGCAGGTTTTATTGGCTTTAGCTTGTAACCACTTTTAAGTTAGTCGAGTTATAGTTTTATGAAGAAAACGAATGAATGTCGTGATTATTTTTATCATCATCATCATCATCATCATCATGTGTATAAAATAATTTTTAATGTCTTAAGAAAACTTTTTTTGTTACTTTTCCTTAATTTTTGAGGTTCATTCATTCATCTTCTTACCCGCTTATTCCTTAATTCGGAGTCACAGGGGTCTGCTAGATCCTATCTCGGCGCATATAGGGCGAGAGGCGGGGGTACACCCTGGACGGGTCGCCAGTCCATCACAGGGTACATATAGATGAACAATTACACACAATCAATCACTCCTATGGGGCAATTTAGAAACCACCAATTAACCTAACGTACATGTTTTTGGACTGTTAGAGGAAACCGGAGTACCCAGATAAAACTAACGCAAATGCAGGGTGAACATGCAAACTCTGCACAGAAAGATCCCGGCCCAGGATTCGAACCCGGGACCTTCTTGTTGTGAGGCGACTGTGCTATCCACTACGCCACCCTATTTAGTTTATATTATATAATTTTTAAACAAGAAAAAGGCGCAGTGGCGTACTGGTTAGCAGGTCCCGGGTTCAATTTGCGGAGTTTGCATGTTCTCCCCGTGCTTGCGTGGGTTTTCTCCGGGTACTCCAGTTTGGTTGTTCGTCTAAGTGTGGCCCTGCATTGGATTGGCAACCTGTCCAGGTTTTACCTCTGCCTCTCACCCTATGTGAGCTGGGATGGTCTCCAGCAGACCCCAGTAACCCCGAATTAGTGAAATGCGGGTAAGAAGATGAATGAATGAATGATATTCTAAAAATAGTGACTAAGTTCTAAAGTCCTTTTCTATTAAAATACTTTGAATAGAATTGATCAGTTTATAAAATTATTTGTGATACGAATCAATAGTCAGAGTCTCAGGTGTGTATAATGAATAAAATACTGACTGTCAGGAATTTCCAGTCTTTCTGCACTTGAAGGGGTGTCATACTCTCCATCTCGTCTACTGAGTAGTTACCGAGAAACAAGTCGATGGAGTCCTAACACACAAACATCAGTACAAACATGCGGTAAACTGAGGACATTGTTCTGACACACAACAAACGAGGAAGAAAGCGGTGGTGGCGTACTTGTCGAAATCCATCAGAGAAATTGTTTTTATAGTAGCGAATCATGGAATTCCAGCCGTCCATAAGTAAACCCCAGTGAGTCCTTTTCCCGGTTCTGAGACAAACAAAATGATGGTTACAATTAAACAAAAAGAGAAGTAGCACACGCACAGAGAGAGAGAGAGAGAGAGAGAGAGAGAGAGAGAGTTATTAAAGGAAAGAAAGATCTAAACACCGTTCTTGTAGATCTTCTCAAAATCAGATTGTTCTTCTACCTTCTGGCCGGCATTAAGGAAACCCACATGCCCCCAACCACACCTCCCCTAGTAAATGCTTAAAGGGATCTACTATGCCAAGTTTGCATGTTGTCCCTGCGCTTGCTTGGGTTTCCAGGTACACCCATTTCCTCCCACCGTCCAATTAGGTTGGTTGGCGATTCTGAATTGGCCATAGGAGTGAAGGTGTGGCCCTGCGATAGACTGGCGACTTGACCAGAATGTCCTACATGCGCTGGGATAGGCCCCTGCAGACCCCCAAATTAGAAGATGAATAAACACACCTGGTGAAGTCGGTCTTTAGAGCGCCGGTGCCTGCGTACTGTTTAGCACAAGCGTTAGCGTTGTCAGCCCAGGCTACAGGACAGAGACACATTACAGTACATTACATTTATCTTCACAGCATTGGACAGACGTATTTATACAGAGCAACTTAACTTAGCAATGAGGGGTTAAAGGTCCTTGCTCAGGGGCCCAGAAGTGGTAACTTGATAAGAATCAAACTCACAATCTTAGCAGTTTAACCCCAGAACCCCCGAGCAACAAATTACATTTACGACAGAGCTTTAGTGCAACATTAACACAAGGCAGCAAATCATCACCTCTTTCCTGATAATCTCACCAGTGCAAACCTCTGCCTGTCCAGAAAGTTCTTCACCTACTCTGTGCTCTCACTACAGATCACAACGTTATCCACAAACGTCTGACCTCTGTTCATCGGTCTATTCACCATTATTAGCAAATAAGATGGGGCTCAGCACCGATCCCTGATGCCATCCCACCTATAGTTATCGCCTGCCCAACTTGAACTTCCCACTTTATTCTTAAAAAATTTCGACTTTATCCTTAAAGAATATTTTAAATCTTAAAGAAGATTTTTTAAAAGGCACTAAATCTTGGTCATATGGTTACATTGTTTTACATGCAGAGTCATTGTGTTATTAAAGGAAAGTAAGATCTAAGCACCGTTCTTGTAGATCTTCTCAAAATCCGCTTGTTCTTCTATCTTCTGGCCGGCATTAAGGACACCCATCCTCTAAAACAAAAGGAATCAGTCTGAATCCACCAAAAACAAGCACATCTAAAATTTTTCATTCATTTATCATCTTACCCGCTTATTCCCTAATTCGGGGTCTCATAGGGGAAGCACACCCTGGATAGTTCACTAGTCCATCACACATAGACGAACAACCATTCACACACACATTCACTCCTAATATTTTGGCCAGTGGGAGGAAACCGGAGTACTCAAGAAACCCCGCAAGCGAGGGAAGAACATGCAAACTCTGCAGAGAAAGATCCCAGGTCCGGAAATCAAACTTGGGACCTTCTTGTTGTGAGACGACTGTGCTAACCATTACGCCCCTGCGGTACAAACAAACCTGAAGCAGTTAGCCAACATTATCGACAACAATGACAATCAGAAACTTTTGGGTTGTTAAATAATCTCTTTGCCCTGCAATGGACTGGTGACCTGTCCACTCCTGCCACTCGCATAATGCGCATTGGGAAAGAGCCCTGTGACCCCGAATTAGGGAATAAGTGGTTTAGAATATGAATGAATAATCTTTTTCTCTAAATCGCCTGCAATAACACAGTGTTACCAGGGTGGCGCTGTATCTCATGACTACAATTCAGTGCATAGACAGCATAAATTTCCAGATTATTTTACTAGCCTTAGTGGTTAGCACTGTTGCCTCACAGTGAGAAGGTCCCACAGTTCTCACCAAGCTTGTGTGGTTTTACTCTGGATTCTCTGGTTTCCACCCACAGTTTAAAAAAACATGTATGGTTGATGCTAAATTACCCCTAGAAGTCAGTGACCCTGTGACAGACTGGTCAGGCCTCCATACCTGACAGTGTCTGATCTCACTAATACGGATTGAGCTGAATGAAGAGATATCTCACAATCTGGGGGAATCAATCTGGAAGATGAAGTTTTTGTGATGCTCAGGTGACCCAAACCTTTGGCGATCTGGTGTCTACAGTAGTGGTATAAGGGTTTACAGGTGTGGGGAAATTAATGAGCAGGTTATGAACACCTGTAGCTGACTCTGTAATGAACGTCTGGCCAAAAGACTCTGAATCACGTTGGTACGATCCAGACAGTCCATGCAGTTACTGCGGAAGGTTCCGCTCTGCTCCTGCACCACCTTCCTGTCCGAGTTCAGCATAAAGTACCTGCAAAGCCGTGTCAGATTTTTAAATAAGTGATGACGCTGCTGTAATGCACAAAAAAAATTTAAGAAATCAGAGATCTACCCAAATTCATCCTGCATCTCCGCAACAGTGTCTACCAAGATCTGTAGGCGATGCCATCTCATCTTACTGCACTCCTTATGGAAATCAAACGCTATGTATCTGCGGGGGGAGGGGATCAATACAGAGTGACTGATCACAGATTTTAAACCATTCTGCAGAATCTAAAGGAAAAGATACTGAGAGAAAGACAGAGACAAATGGGGACAGAGTGAGAGGGAGAGAGACCCACGCAAGCGCAGAGACCACTACATACAGAGACAGAGAACGAAAACACAAGAAAACAAATGAAAGAAAGAAAGCGAGAGACAAAACACAGAACAAGAATAAAAGAAAAGTAGATAGAGACAGAAAAAAGGAATGACTGACCATCCTGAGAAAAACAAAGAGACAGACAGAATAAGAACACAAGAGAAAGAAAATGAAAAAACAGAGTGAGAAAACGAGAGACAGCGAGGGAAAGAGAATAAGAAAGAAAGAAAGGAAGAAAGATAAAAACAGACAGCGAGGGAGAGAGAGAATAAGAAATAAAATAAAAAAAGAAAGAAAGAAAGAAAAGGTGTTCTTACTTGATAGTTCCATTATCCATGTTGTTTGCTAATTTGGCGAATACTTGCTCCAGTGGCAGCTCTGAACCTTTCTGATTGACCTACAGAATAAACATTCAAAAACACACAGACTCTCAGGGTTTATCATCATCATAACCATCACCATTACAACCATTAATCACCACTACCATCATCATCATCATCATCATCATCACAATCATTACCATCATCATCACCACTATCACAATCATCACCACCGCCGCCGCCGCCATCATTCACAATCATCATCATCATCATTTTAACAAAGGCAGAAATTTACCAAATTCAGAATGACTTGCTTCCCGTAAATAAGAATCTGGGAGTCAAAGTGTCTCTTGAAGCCATCGAGCTAAAAGGAGATACAAATAAACGAAGGTTAATGAATAAAGATGTAATGAAGGCAGCGTGAGTAAATCTTTGCCCAGCAGAGGGCGCTGTGGAACTAAGCAAGAGACACGATGTCAGAACCATCTTTTTATTTACTTAATATTTAAATAGTACAGGATAAAGAAATGCTTCGAGAAAATATGTTTAAACATTGCTTTGGGTGAAATGACACATAATAATAATAATAATAAAAAATATAATTTTGATAATACTCTATTTCATGTAATAGCTCTGGCTATGGTAACTGAAATGATCATGGCTGTGATTGCCATTGTTGTCCGTGTCACACTGTAGGATCTTAGTGCTCATGATTTCAGACTTACGACAGTCAAAACACCTCGAAAACAAATGAACACAAGACGATTGGTCCAGAGTAAAGGGTCTGCTGGAGCATATCCCGACAGACACACACCAACCTAATGGACATGTTTTTGGACTGTGGGAGGAAACCCATGCAAGCCCTGGGAGAACATGCAAAAAAAGATCCCCTTATCGAACTCGGGACCTTCTTGCTGTGAGGCGAGTGATAATTGCATCACCAGGTTTTGTAATCCTATGGGTTGTTGGTTTGACGGAAACTAAGAAAACTAAACATTATTACATCAGCATATAAACAGCTGTAATACAAGTAATCTGTTCATTATCAAGCAGTGATAACATTCAATGTCACTAACTGGATCCAGTCACACGCAGGGCTTTAGATGGAACCATGGCAAACAAGAATCGACACCTTTTGGCCAATGAGAACGAGAGCTGAATGATGCTTTAGAATGAAGGGAAAATGTTGAAATGGTAATGTTCACTGTGGTATTCTGGAGTAAATCCCCTCTACTGTTGAAGAGAAGGTTATTTCCCAGCAAGACGGGACTTATATAGATGTTGTTTACAACAGAGTATTAATGCCACGTTATAGAGAACAAACAAAATTGAAAATTTGTGATATGTTCACCTTTATTCTCAAAATCGTAATTACGAGGTTTTTTTTTTTTTTCAATTTGTAATGTATTCATTCATTCATCTTCTAACCCTCTTACTCCCTAATTAAGGGTCACAGGGGTCTGCTGGAACCTATCCCAGTGCAGATAAGGCAGGGGTATATGCTGGACAGGTCACCAGTCCATCACAGGGCTACTCACTCACTCACTCACTCACTCACTCACTCACCCACTCACCCACTCACCCACTCACCCACTCACCCACCCACCCACTCACCCACTCACCCACTCACCCACTCCACATGTTTTTGAACTGTGGGAGGAAACCGGAGTAGCTGGAGGAAACCTACACACTTTGTACAGAAAGATCCCTGGACCGGGAATCAAACCCGTGACTTTCATGTTGTGAGGCAACCGTGCTATTGTAATTTTGGGTCTAAAAAAGTTTAAACATTATATTTTCAATTATAAGTATAAAGTCAACATAATAATGTGGTAGCTGTATGTAAATCCTCGAATGCTGATTGGTGGCCGTGCAGGTGTATTATTTCACCCTTTGGTTAGAATGATGTCGACTCAAAATCAATCAGATCCATTTTATCCAATGAATTCTGGGATTTTTATTTACACACAAAATTCGATTTCATTCTCAGAATTTTCACCGTTTATTCTAGTATTCTTTGAGAAAGTGAAGATAAAAAAAAGAAGAAAAAAGTGAGCTGAGAAAAGAGCGAGAAAGGCAGATTGAGAAAATGAAGGTCTTACATGATGGGTGGTGTTGCTGATCTGAGGTTTGGGTTTGTACTTCAGGTTTGGTCTCTGAGACCAAAAGAAAGGCATGGAACCTCGAGTCTGTTACAGGAGACACAGAAACGGAGAAAGAGAGGAATAGAGCATTTAAACTCACGGCTTGAATCACATCATGGTTTTTGAATTACAGATAAGATTGGCAAAAAAATGAAAAAAGACAAAAACCTAAACCTATGACAGTTTTATATATATATAAAAAAAAAAAAAAAAAAAAAAAAAAAAAAGATGGACGTCCCATCAGTCCTTCTGTCTTTCACTAGAAAACTAACTGGCTACATTTGGTTTCTGGCATCAGAATCTAAACTTCCACTGTTGTGTAAATACCCTGGGGTGGGCTAGTAAGGCCTGGGATGGGCTGATGGGGGCCTAGTGGTGTGTCTGGACTTCACATTTCCTAATGTTATAAATCTTTCTGATAGATTTGCTTAACACTTTAACCTGTTCAGCCAAAATGCGATTTGAGTGAGAAACTGATAAACAATGCCCCAGGCATGAGACCACCACTGCTCTGTAGAGTTCACTTAAAAAAAAAAAAAAAAAAAAAAAAAAAAAAAAGTGATCTGTAGATCTAAAAAACATTTTTCACAGAAAGAAGTCACATAGGTTTAACCTACGTTTTTTTTTTTCAGCTCTAAAACAAATCCACATGGATGATTATAGGGTTTTAGAAAAAGCTTTAAAAGATCATTGAGGTTTTTCTGGTCGCACAAATGCACTCATTAGAGATTTCGGTTGTTTCCTTCGGGCGCATTTGTGAAGTTGTCCTCTAGTTCATAAAAACCCTTTTCTCCCATCCCAGTTAAATGACCCACTGTGATCTTTTGTTTAATTCCTTCAGGAAGGATCTCACTGACCTGCACGAAGGAGGCGTTGCTATTATTGTACTGCACAAGCTGTTCAGTTTCCACAAAGTTAGCAGCATGTCCTTCCGAATCGATCCCTGAAACAAACGGATATAGAGTCATAACCTACGTCATAGCCATGGAGCGCCGACGTGCATGTATCGTGAAAGCTTCCTACCTCGGACATAGTAGCGTACACCGGCTCGAAAGCAGCTCCTCCTGGAGATAAGGATCCACTGGAAGATCTTGCCGTTGATGCAGCAGGGGTTCATGACAATAACTGAAGCAAAGTTAAGGCCAAACATGATCTGCTCAAGCTACCATGGCACACACAGGAGTCTGAACCACATGAAAGATGACGGCTTTCGCCAACAAAGGATACAGCCGTGGATGACAGGAAAGATAAACTTGTGGAGCTGAAAAGCAAAGAAATGAAGATAGATCATGGACTTAGGAAGATTAGAAAGATCCTCATTAAGTGAGATGTTTTGCTTAGTGGTCCAGCAGTGGCAGCTACAAATGCCACCACTTTCACATAAATGACCAGTTCTGGGTTACACGGAAGCCTGGTAGTGCTAGCAATTGAACCCAGGATTTTTTGATCAGTCCAACACCTTAACCAGTAAGCTACCACTTCCATCAATCTGGAACATACAGGGTGACCACAGACCCTTAACTGCTTACTGGGTTAATTAAAATAAGTGTAAAAAGCTCTGGATAAGGACGTCTACCAATTGCTAATAATGTGAATGGAAATACTTTTCAGCTAATTCATTGTTTGTGAGTCACTTTTGATAAAAGCCTTCAATAAAATCAATAAATAATGAAATAAGGGCGACATGGTGGCGTAGTGGTTAGCGGTCGCCTCACAGCAAGAATGTTTTGGGCAAGGGTCTTTCTGTGTGGAGTTTGCATGTTCTCTCTGGGGTACTCTGGTTTCCTCCTACAGTTCAAAAACCATGAACAATTTAGAATGATCACAAACTGGTTATTCTAAATTGCTATAAAAGAGTGTGTGTGTGTGTGTGTGTGTGTGTGTGTGTGTCTACAATGGATTAACTTTCGTCCAGGATGTACCCCTGTCTTTTTCCTTCTATGAACTGGGACAGATTTTGTCATTTGTAAGGCCAGATTTGTAATTACAGTTTGTGGAGGAACCACATACGAATCTGATGGTGAGGTGAGCACAACCTTTTGGCAATGAATATGAATTGAAAAAAACCCCAGCTGATATCTGAGGTCAGTGAGGTAGTCATGTGAAGAAACCTGCTGTATGTCTATTTTAGTTACTTCAATACTTAAGAATGTCCATGAAACCAGTCACTTCCTGTTGGCACGTACATTACAGCATCTATAAAGCAGCATTCACTTTCTCATCACTTCTCCATTCTCTCTCACTCACAAATCCATCTAGTTTTGCAAGAACAATCGAATACTGGGTAAAAATGAATTAAAAACTAATCGCGCCAGTGTATCAATTAATCAATAAATCGTGTAAAAATCGCTGATTACTCGACTATAACATTACGGCCGGCGCGGTGGTGTGGCGGTTAGCATGCTCGCCTCACAACAAGAAGGTCCCGGGTTCGATTCCCGGGTCTGGGGTTATTCCTGTGCGGAGTTTGCATGTTCTTCCCGGGTACTCCGGTTTCCTCCCACTGTCCAAAAACATGTACATTAGGCGGATTGGTGAGTCTAAATTGGCCATAAA
>JAOTRA010063552.1:0-15534 GCA_026260255.1 Pseudolaguvia tuberculata | reverse complement strand
TGGGATAGGCGCAGCAGACCCCCGTGACCCCGGATTCGGGAATAAGCGGGTAAGAAGATGAATGAATGAATGAATCCTGGCATACTGTTGCTGAACCTAGACCTGACTAACTGCAGCAACCCCAGGTCTTATGCTTAGTTAAATCCAGGTAGTGTCTTTTTTGCCAGGCAGTGTATTACATGCATGATGCATATTTTTAAGAATTTTAAGTCCCTCTTATATTATTCAGAACTAATAATATAAATATTTTATATTATTGGTATTCGTTTATTCATTTATTTATCTTTTATAACCGCTTATTCTCAAATTTGGGGTCACTGGGGGTCTGCTGGAGTCTCTTTGGATTATGAAAGGCAGAAGGGAAGGGACTCCTATAGGCAATTTACAATCACCAATCAAACTAACACACGTGTTTTTTGGACAGTGGGAGGAAATTATAAAGAGTTATTATTGTTAATATTATTTATTTACTTAAAAACATATGGTTTTGAATATTGGGTCTCTTTTATAATGATAATTTCTTATGAACATATTACATGTTGCTATTTTTTACTTGGTACTAACTTGGTTTTTGGTACTAATACAACACATTATTTACAGTGCTGGTGTACCTGCATATGTGGCCACGAGGCCTCCAGTGTGGGCTCGTCTTCTTCAGGGTCAAACTCAGGGTTTTCACTCGGTGGCAGAGTTCTGTATATGTTGGTGCTGATCTAGGAAAAAAAAACAGCATAAGTCTTATTACTGATACTGATGTTTACCAAGACATCCAAAAATGTTGGTGTATGAGTGCAAGTGTCTGACTGAGGTTATTGAGTTTTCGGTTCATGTCTACAAACACCATGAACTAATCAAATGCAAAACTAATCAGTCTAGCCTGTACTCATTACTCCTGCAAAAGGAGAAAGGTGATCACCAGGACAACCACGGTATATTTTTAGCAGTTTGAAATTACAGGTTACATCTTGGTGTACACAGATCAGTACAGATGAACACTGACACTAACCATTCAAACACATTCAACTGTGTGTTGTCTGCTATGGTTCAAAAAAGAAAGAGAAGACAGGATGTATGGGAAAGATTGGAGATTTGGGGGTAAAGAGAGCGAGAGAGAGAGAGAGAGAGAGAGAGAGAGAGAGAGAGAGAGAGAGAGAGAGAGAGACTATAATTAACAGGAAGAAAGATGTATTAATGGAATGAAAAAAAATGTTTTCTATTCATTCATTCATTCATTCATCTTCTTACCCGCTTATTCCATAATTCGGGGTCACGGGTGCCTATCCCAGCGCACATATAGGGCAAGAGGCGGGGGTACACTTTGGATGGGTCGCCAGTACATCGCAGGGCACCACATAGACAAACAACCATTCATACACACATTCACTTCTGTGGACAATTTAGAATCACCAATCAACCTAATCCACATGTTTTTGGACTGTGGGAGGAAACTGGAGTACCCAGAGGAAACCCACGGAAGCGCATTGAGAACATTCAAGCACAGAAAGATCCCCGGCCAAGGAATGGAACCCGGGACCTTCTTGTTGTGAGGAGACCATGCTAAACACTACGCCACCGTGCCGCCCTACTGTTTTCCATATTAAATGAAATGGAAATCAATCCATTCTCATCCACTCTAGCTAGCTAGAATCACTTTTGATAGATGGGATAGATTCCTGACTAAAGCAACTTTCTCAGTTAATTTTTCTTGACTGATTTAATTAGCAATTGAGCTAGACTAGTTAGATGGAAGACCTACACTTATTAGATAAGGAACATCTGATAAGCTGGCTTTTTGTCACTCATTGGGGCCCAATGGATGGAGGACAACTGCATCTCACGACTGCATTTATTCAGAACTTCTTATTAGATTACACAAATAACACTGCAGCAGAAAAGTAGTACTAAATGTAAGCTGCACTGTGTATAGATAGTGATTTGATCAACTGTCCTAAATACTATAGTAAAATGTACTAGATAAACTAGAAGACAGTGGTATATTTGAATTATAGTATTTATTAAAGGATTTAGAGTATTAGAGCAGCACGGTGGCTTACCACTGTTGTTACCACTGTTGCCTCACAGTGAGAGAGACGCAGGGTTTGATTTCAAGGCAGAGAGCTTTCTGTGTGGAGTTTGCTATTTCTCCCTGTGCTTGCGTGGGTTTACTTGTTGGTCACTGATTGTAAATTACCCATAGGATTGAGTGTGCGAGTGTTTGTGTGAAATCGTAATGGACTAGCGACCTGTCCAGGGAGTAACCCATTCCTGCCATTCACCCATTCAAAGAGCTGGAATAGGCTCCTGCAGACTGCCTCTACATCTGCCTCTTTCACTCCAACTACCTGCATATCTTCCCTCACCACAGCCATAAACCACTTCTTTAGTCTTCCTGTTTTCCTTTTGTCCAGCACCTCCATCCTCAGCATTCTTCTGATAACATACTGCATGTTCCTCCCCTGCACATCCAGAGGAGGTATAAACCATCTGAACCTAGCCTCCCTCACCGTGTCTCCAAAACATCCTGTTCATCCTCATCAATCCCAATTAAAATCTACTGTCTCTAAACCGTACAACATTGAAGGTCTCACTAAAGCTCCGATAAACTTTCCCTTTCACTCTTATAGAGTCTTGCCGGTCAAAAAACACTCCTGCCCCTCTTCTTCACCCATTCCACCCTGCCTGCACTCTTTTCTTCACTTCTCTAACATACTCTCCATTACCTTACACTGTTGACCCCATGTATTTAAACTACTCCATCTCCTCTTCTGCCTGCAACCTCACCACCCTACTGCCTTCCCTTTTATTCACACACATGTACTCAGTCTTCCTCCTACTGACTTTCATTCAGTGCATACCTTCACCTCTCCAGATTCTTATCAACTTGCTCCCTACTCTCACCACTCCTCTCCTGGAACCCTGTCGGACACTATCTCCTTCCCTGTGGTACTCTTCCTTCGCATGAAACCATACTGTTGCTCACAGATGGCCACCTCTTCCTTCAGCCTAGCTTCCACTACTCTTTCCCATAACTTCATGGTGTGACTCATCAACACATCAACATCAAATCATTTCCCTGTAGTTACTGCACATCTATCTTATTCTTGAAAATGTGTACCAGAATACACCTTTTGCAGGCATCCTCTAACCTTCCAAAATCCTGTGAAACAATTTAGTCAGAATGTCCACTGCTATCTCTCCTAAACATCTCCACGCTTCTACTGGAATGTTATCTGGTCCAACCACCTTTCCACTCTTCATCCTCTTAATAGCTGCTCTCACTTCTGCCTTACTAATCTTATTCACTTCCTGCTCCACCACTAATAGCTACTAAGATGTTTGCATATAAGGTGTGTTACACAGATCTTATCTGGCTTTACAACATGACAGATGAAAAGCTTACATTGAAAATCTCAGTGTGTCTCCATGAATATGACTACAAACACTCAATATCAAATGAAGATCATCTTTGCAGTCTGCATCTATTTAGCTTTGCTTTGCTGGAATAAGGTTTGTTTGCAAAGTTTGACATGTAACATGTAGTGATTTTTCAAATCAATGTTAAGTATCATATACAAAAAAGTTTATATAGCAAAGTACAACCATAAAGGGAGGACGACAACATTTACTAAGGACCCTATAAAAACATAGTGATTCTATCTTTGCAAGTCACCAGAAGCTGTATTATAATACCACTAGTAGGTGTTGTCACGATTGGTTACTATAGTAATAACATTTGTATTCTATTCTTTAAAACAAATCTCTTACCACAGTTGTCTAGAATGGCTTTGTATGTTGGAACATTACATAATTACTTCAGTGGCCCTCCAGTTCAAACACTGTTCCATCATGAAAATGTCCCTGTGTCCTAACGTCTTATATTTTGCAAAACTGGTGAAGCTGGACACACCACAGAGCTCCAAACTTGGTATTTAACTTACAAGTACGTTTGTGGCTAAAGGGAGTGGAGTGTGAAAGAATCTTCACACCCTAGCTCTGAAATCTGGTGGAAGGAATTCTCCAGAGGTGTTTAGGTTCTTATAAAAGTAAAAGTAAGACTAAATCTGGATGTTTAAATACAGAAATATGAATCTAATCGTCAGGTCTCTCAAAAAGCTCACGCAGGTTCAAATGAATTTCTATTGAACTTAAATCATCCAGTTCAGTTGTGGACTATAGCCGTAAGCGGCTCAAAATGTGACACGCACGCACGCACGCACTCACGCACGCACGCACACGCACCGTATTGATATGTTACTGTTTTCTGTATGCAACCACAACAACAACAAGAAAAAAACTATGTACTTACCATGTTAATGATGTCAGGATAGGCGGAGTCCACCAGTATACCCCTGCTGGTTGACACATACTCTACCAGTTCATTAAGAGTGGCTCTTTTTATCTCTTTACTCTTCAGATCAGTGACTGAGTCGAAGAAATCGAAGAGCATGCAACATTGCTGGAGCTTTTGCACAAACAACTCCTGCTGTTCTATAGAAGGAGCATCTGAAACATAAAACACCACAAGTTTTATTGTTTTTAGAACTGTGTATCAATATTTTACTCTCTATTATTGGTACATATTTAATGTCATTTATGTGTGCATTAACATATTGTTTAAATCTTAGGTTGTAAAACCTGTTATTATTATTATTCATTCATTCATTCATTCATTCATCTTCTTACCCACTTATTCCCGAATCCGGGGTCACGGGGGTCCGCTGTGCCTATCCAGCACACATAGGGCGAGAGGCAGGGGTACACCTTGGACGGGTCGCCAGTCCATCTCAGGGCAACACATAGCCATTCACACACACATTCACTCCTATGGACAATTACAATCACCAATCCACCTAATCTGCATGTTTTTGGACTGTGGGAGAAAATCGGAGCACCCGGAGGAAACCCACACAAGCGCTGGGAGAACATGCAAACTCCGCACAGAAAGATCCCAGCCCGGGATTCGAACGACCGGGACCTTCTTGTTGTGAGGCGACCGTCCTAACCACTATGCCACCGCGCCACCCGTTATTATTATTATTATTTGTTTGTTATTTTGTCTGCAAACATATTACAGTGGAATGAATACAGTGGAAACCTTTCTACTGGTTGTTAAACCCTGTTCTAAATACCATCCTATGCCCTGTGGTTCGCCATCAAGTCTTTGGGCATAAAAGATGTTTAGATTCTTAATGAAGGAAAGAAATAGTACATCACACTGACAAATAAATTAGGTGTTGTTAAAAGTGCTCTCAAGATCACCACCCCCTATCACCTTTTCAAAGAAACAAAAATGAAGTAATATATAGGAATTCAACATATTTTTAGACTCCAGAGGTTTTAATCAGTACTACATTTTTTTACTTGATTGAAAAATAACAGCCTTAGCGTGAGATATCACCTGAACTGATGACAAAGTCTGAACAAGGTTGAAGAGCCCTTGTAAGTACAATTACATTTTAAGGTGTGCACAAAGATGTGAACATGATTCTGAATGTCAAACACATATTTATTTGGATTTATATGAAAATCAGATTTAAGCTTCCATTTATTACCTTTACGTCGATAGAAAAATATCTTAGCAGAATCAAGCGGCTTCTGTTTTAGGGTTTTTGTATTCTATTTCTTACATGTATCATTGTGTAAACATTTAATAAACGTTTGCATAGTATTTGCATATTTTTAAAGCTTTCTTAAGAAAAAAACACATAATATAAACAAACCAAAAAACCCACCCTTTTGTCCATTTTCAATCATGCTCATCATGGGGAATCACAAAGCAAGAGACACCCTAGATATGATATCAACCATTGTTGGGTACAGTGTGTCCATTCAGACATTAAAGTCAATACAGTGATCCCTCGTTTTTCGCGGTTAATGAGGAGAAGAACCTTCCGGCGAAAGCTGAAAAACCGTGAAGTATTATTTGCCCTAGGAATTTTTGTGTATGCGGGTACTGTACAAGAACAGCACAGCGTTTAGGCGGCATTATAAGGGCTTAATTAATAAAAAAAGTTATCACCAACACAACACTAAAATACAGTACTGTATGCGAGACAGTCAACATCATGGATAAGACTGGCGAGATACAACAAGAGAAGATGCTAGATGAGGCTGCAATGATGCGCAGACAATCAACTCACAGGGATAAATCCACTTGTACTCTTATTACACCGGAAACCAATCACGCGCCTTTATGAAAGCCTGTGGTATGTACAGTACTCCGAGTCAACTCATCTCTTTTGCAATGTGGCTGCTGACCCGCGAAACACTGAAGCGTGACGTGGCGAGGGAACACTGTATAGAGATACCAATTATAATGACTATAATGCAAGTCTTTGGACTGGAGGACAAAACCAGATTATGCAGAAAGGAAGCAGACAAATGGAAAATGCAATTATTCATTCATCTTCTTACCCGCTTATTCCCGAATTTGGGGTCACGGGGGGTCTGCTGCGCCCATCCCAGCACACATAGGGTGAGAGGCGGGGGTACACCCCGGATGAGTCGCCAGTCCATCTCAGAGCAACACAGACAAATAACCTTTCACACACACATTCACTCCTATGGACAATTTAGAATCACCAATCGACCAAATCTGCATGTTTTTGGACTGTGGGGAAAAAAACGGAGTACCCGGAGAAAACCCACGCAAGCGCGGGAAGAACATGCAAACTCCGCACAGATCGATCTCCGACCCGCAATTCGAACCTGGGACTTTCTTGTTGTGAGGCAACTGAGCTATCCACTACGCCACCGCGCTGCCCGGAACATGCAATTAATGGACAATAACAATGGTCTAATTAAGTAAAGCTGAGAAAATTATTTCTTCTCTTTCACATCAAGCTACATAGCAAGTACCAACACTAGAACAAAAATCTCTTAAATTTTAGCCAAAATATTTTTGATTAAGTTATGATTATGATTTGTTGAGAGAATGGAATTACTGCCTAAATGTTTAACTTTAAACAAATTGAAAAATTGGCCCATCTAAGAACTTGAGGGCCAAGAAAAAGAATGTAAGACAAAACATCCCAATCAGCCCCAGGATTAATCTGTCATTGGTTCTAATTGGATGTCTAACAGGGTCAGACTGACTGGGTTCAATACATTCAAGCCTGTCGATGCACATGGATCAGACTAATCAATACCACTGTTGATATTCTAATTTCATTAGACAGCTTCAAACCATGTTCAAAAACGTGTTGTATTATTCCTGGAATTTATTTGCTTAGAATACATTTAGTTTAATTAAAGATTATATTTCTCTTCTTTTCAATAAGGTTAAGCAAACAATGCAATACCCTGTTTTTTCTACAGAATGT
Organism: Pseudolaguvia tuberculata; assembly: GCA_026260255.1. Classification (NCBI taxonomy): domain Eukaryota; kingdom Metazoa; phylum Chordata; class Actinopteri; order Siluriformes; family Sisoridae; genus Pseudolaguvia; species Pseudolaguvia tuberculata. Next base: position 8,212 of record JAOTRA010063552.1, on the reverse strand, counting down.
GCCCATAATTCTGTTACTGACTTTTAAGAATAAGGGAGATGTGCAAGCGTGCAGTAACTACAGGGGAATAAAGTTGATGAGTCACACCATGAAGTTATGGAAAAGACTAGTGGAAGTATTTTAGTTTAGTAAAATGAGTTTAGTAGTATAAATACAAGTGAGCAAAGGGGTTAAGGGACAACATTGGCAGAATGATGGTGCTAGGAATTGAACACTGACCTTTAAAATAGCAGTCCAACATTTGTACCCCACAGCACATCAACCATTACTGATTATCGTACATCATTAATTCAAACTGATCCATTATTCTGGATTAAAAATACTGCTTTATTATTTTCTCCTGCTTTACCAACTGAGAGCCCTATTTCAATAACAAATTTTAAGCACCCCACTAACAGCTTTAACAACCCATGTAACCTGAGACTCCAGTGTTAACAGACCAGAGCAACACCAGAGTCTGTGTTACAATCAACAGTAATATTACATTTTTATTTTTTCGTATACAGCTACAATAGCAGTGAAACACTTTAACATAAACAACAAAGAATAGATTTACTAATTATACTTTTCCCGTAAACATCTTTCCCAGGGTAAGGAAACGTACCATCATTTGGTTGCCTGGGACGCTAAAATAAGTTGTATTATTTGTAGATCGCTTGTATGACAGGTTCACTGAATTATTATTTTTTTTTACCTCCGAAGAGATTCGGGCAGTGTCAGAAGATTTTAGACACCAACCAATCAAAACTGCGAAACTGATGCAATTACCACAAGTCACCTCTGGAAAAGGTGAACATTCACAGAAGGGAATTGTATTGAGGTATAGGGGGAAAGGATTTATTGTAGAATGTGTCAATTCTGCTGTTTGTTTGCTTCTAGTTACCACAGAACGTGGGTTACTGAACACACACATATATACGCAGAAATGTAGACGCATGAAAGTCGATGTTACCACAAGTACCTATACACAGAAGGGTGTGTACATCAAAAGAAGCATATACCGAAACAGCATTTACAAAATTGTGCATGTTCACATGAATACAGAAATGTGTTTAAACAGAAGTGCATATACAGTGACTGTATTAAAGTGTGAGTACAAACCAATTCAAGCAAACCCTTATAGCTATTTTATATCTAAAGTACATCTAAAAACGCTGCCCTAAATAAAGGTCACTTTATTATTTGATGTGCTAATAAATTTGGTTTAATAGTGTCTGAGCTGTAATGTTACAGATGGAGGTGATCTATTAGCTACAAGTAACAGTCTAAATAAAGGGCTTGTTTTATCTGAAATGAAAGACAACTCAGTTTCTTTGATCATATAAAACCCACTCAATTATATTCTCACACACACACACACACACGCACGCACGCGCGCGCGCGCACGCACACACACGTCAGTCACATAAAGATGATCATTAACACACCAAATTTGTGGTTGCTATGGTAACCGGATGCACGTTATGACTGTGGTGAGTCATGATGTCGGTATCTTGAAAATAAACACACGCCTTTCCACTAAGACAGGAAGCCTTTAGGATGTTCATTGTAAAGCAAATAAATCTGCCGTTACTAACCATTATAAGAATACCAAAATAAGCAAGCGGGTTTTTTACAGGCTGAAATGCACTTTCTGGCTTATGTCCAACTCTAGTAAAACTAACATCTACATCTGGACTATCAAACTGCTAAAACTGTGTATTGGAATGAATAAAAGACTATCTGATTGTATTCCAAAAGGAATAAGTAAAAAAATTTTTTTTAATTAAAAAAAAAAAAATCAAACCTTCTTGAAATTCTTGATATTTGATGAAATTTCAAATATTTGGGTCGAAGATCTTGGTCGAGGACCATGGCAGATGGGCAGTGGTAGCGCTTGAACCCAGGTCTTGCAATAAGCAAGTCGGCGCCCTAACCATTTGTGTGTGGGCGCAAGTTTGAACCCCTAATCACAGTAACTCTCGCTTTTTTGGTACTTTGGCTGTTCCCGTTAGGGGAGACAGGAGAACATGCAAACTCAGCACAGAAAAGTCCCCTAACGCGGGAATCGAACCCGGAACTTCCTTATTGTGAGGCAACCGTGCTAACCACTATGCCACTGCACCGCCTGAATACTCTCACTATCCTAATGTAATAAAATCACAGTGAGACTCTCGCTATCCTAATGTAATAAAACATGCACTGTTACTTATAGAAAATCAAGAGGGTATCAAAAAGTTTCAATTCAAGACACACTAGCCAAGTGCTGCCATCTTTTTAATTCATTCATCTTCTTACGCACTTATCCCCTAATTCAAGGTCTTGTTGGGAGGCAAGCGTGCTATTCACTACACCACCGCACCGCCCATCCTTTTAATTCCCTCTGAAGATAAAATCATGATGCTCACCACAGTTGTCAGTAAGGGTTTATTCACTTAACTATAAATTACAGATATCCTGTAAGCTTACCAAATTTATTGTCCCTAAATAAGTTGTTGGTTACTGACCCTTAAGTCAGCTAGACATTAATTAAAGATATATTATCAGGAAAATAAACTATTTGATTTTAGGGCAAAGACAAGTGAAATATAATTTTTAACAATTTTACAGGAGAATGATAATTTATAGCTTAGAATGAGTTGGAGCCAGACAGTAAAGATAACTTTTTAATGATTGACTTCAAGGTACGGATGCAAACCAAAGTCCAACTATGGTTCCTTTTTTTGTTAAGTCCCTTTTAGACATCCTGTTTTTGAGCTGCAGATATTAAACAGAGAAAAAAAATCAGGATCTAAAGTTAATGAGGTGAACTGAAAAACATGCACACGCACACACACACACGCACACGCACGCACACACACTCCCCCCTATGGTAAATTTAGCATCCCCAGTGAAACTAATGTGCATGTTTTTGTACCATGGGAGGAAAGGGAGGAATCCGTAGTAGCCAGAGAAAACCTACGCAGACACTGGTAGAACATGCAAATTCCAGGATAGAAAGACTCCTTGCTCATGAATCAAACCCAAGACATCCTTGCTGTGAAGCAAACGTGTTATTCGCTACAATACCGGGCCGCCCTAGTCAGCAATCTGACTTATTACATTTAAGTGTGAACATATTTAGCAGAGTGAACACAGACTAAACACAGAAACACATAACGCTTTATGGTTTTGTGGGTCAACATTGACAAGAAAAAAATTTAGATAACAGGGAATCCACAGAATTACAGAAATTTCAGATAGCTATCATTAATTAGATAGCTATCTAGCTGATTAATAATGTCTATCAATGAATAAACTTTGATAATCTTTTTAAATATACAATAAAGTCTTTCATATTTTGGCCTATTAACAAACATGCAAGCTGCTCACAACCAAACTTATAAATCCTGGATAGTAATGTATCATCTGACTAGACACCAGCCATATTTAACCCTAAGCAGATTTCTGAAGCAGCCTTGCAAACTCCCAACAAATGCTTATTTGTTTCCATAAAATCTTTTCTTTAAACAGTGACAGTGTCAAAAAAAAGTACACGAGCTGATCACATACAATCCTAGAACTCCAGAAGCACATTCATTCATTTATCTTCTTACCCGCTTATTCCCTAATTCGGGTCACGAGGGTCTGCTGGAGCCTAATCCCAGTGCACATAGGGCAACAGGCGGGAGGTTCTGTAGGAGGAAACCGGAGTACCCGGACCCCAGATATATTTGATCACTATAATATTTAAAATATTGTTTCAAATGTTTGTGTATTTTGTATGTTATTTTGTGTTTATTCCAAACTATAATATTTGCATTAAGAAGCTTGATGGAAACAACACCTCCCTTTCAACAGACGGATGCATGATCTGTGCTGAAGTTCTGGCTAACTACATTAACTACTTTTTTACAACAGGGATACTATTGTCATCACAGCAATCTCTCACGTTTTCCCTCCTTGCCTTCATACTCACAGAGTATGCAACCAACACTAAAAATGTCCACTGAGACATAAAGTATGCTGCCCCATGCTTAAAAAACAAGCAAAGGACAAAGAGGGTAAAGAAAGGTTAGGGTTGCCATGTTATGTTGTTTGTTGGTGCATTGTTACAATAAAACTGCCAATAAACTTTTGTACAACTACACAGTGAATTCACTCATTATTATATTAACAGTATAAACAACCCCCACCCCAGGCCGCGGTAAAATTGGCAGACAGTCCGTTTGGGGACGACCTAATGTACAGAAGCACTTTGAGAATATTATATATTACAAATATTTGGAGAAAACTAAATTTATCTGAACTATAATAGTATGAATACTTGTCTGACCTTGTTTATTTCAAAACTGTAATAGACATTGAAGGGCAAATTCATGACCATAGCCACATAGCAAATTATTAGATACACATTTATCTCATAAGTGAAAGTGGTAGCGCAGTGGATAAGGTTAAACCCGATTCCAAATAATTTGAGACACTGAACAAATTGGGAATAAAAACGGAATGCAATGAAAATGGAAGTTTCAAATTTCAATATTTTATTCAGAATAAAATATAGATAACACATCAGATGTTGAAAGTGAGACATTTTGAAATCTCATGCCAAATATTGACTCGTTTTGGATTTCATGAGAGCTACACATTCCAAAAAAGTTGGGACAGGTTGCAACAGATGTGCCACAAAACGTTAAATGTACATACTAGAATCAACTGGAGACCTTTTCCAACATGACAATGCCAGACCACATACTACATCCTCCTGCGTAGGAGAAGAATCTCCTTAAAGAAGAATCTCCTTCATCATAAAGGTGAAGATGCAACAAAGAAGACCTAAGACGGTTGAACAATTAGACGCCTGCATTAGACAAGAATGGGACAAAATTCCTGTACCTAAACTTGAGCAGCTTGTCCCCAGATGTTTGCAGACTGTTATAAAAAGACGTGATTTCACACAGTGGTAAACATGGCCTTGATCCAACTTTTTTTTGAGATGTGTTGATGTCATGAAATTTAAATCAACTTATTTTTCTCTTAAAATGATACAATTTATCAGTTTAAACATTTGATATGTTGTCTATGTTTTATTCTAATTAAAATATTGAAATTTGAAACTTCCACATCATTGCATTCTGTTTTATTCACAATCTGTACAGTGTCCCAACTATTTTGGAATCAGGTTGGTAAATAGTAGAGGTCATTTTTTTTTACCTTTATTGATAGGTCTCTACATTTGTATGTTTAAAAAGTGTACATAAAATTGTGCTTAAAAAGCACAAGCTTTTATAAAAGATTGACAATACTAATGTTATCGGCGTATCCATACTTTTATCACAGGTTGTGATATTACAGTAACACTGTACCACTAAATGAAGACATGCGTTAATTATATTACTATACTAACAAGGCCCACCATTGCCATGTCCACCACTGTTGGGTCTTTGAGCAGGACCCCTAACCGTTCTGGCTCCAGAGGTGCTGTATCATAGATAACACCATGTGCAAAGAAACACATTTCACTACAATGTTTAATCAGGTATAAGTAAAATTGGAATTTCTATATTGAGGAAATGAAATAAATACTTAAGTAAATTACATTAAACAAACACACATAAAATACAGGGTCAGTAAAAAGTAACTTTTATCAAAGAGACAAAATTGTGCTAGTGTTTTGCTCACGGGATACAGGAACAGATGACTATTTGTTGCTTAATAACTCTGCTGATGGCAACAAGCAACATAGCAAACAAAGACTTTATACACACATAAAAACAGACAAAGGATTTGGTCAACACAAAAACTAGAGATATAGAAATTATACATATTTAATCTACTAGAATCCTCACTCCCTTCGCTGGTAGACTGAGGTTCAATTACCACCAACCTGCCACTGTCGCACCCATGAGCAAGGTCCTTAACCTCTAATTGCTCAGTTTATGTGAAAGAGAAATTGTTCCAGATAAAGATGTCTGACAAATGCTGTAATGTAACAAACACAAAAGAGGCTCATAGGTTATGGACCGCGTTTTGAGGTGACAGAAAAGTGGATTTCCTGTTACCATATGGAAAATGTCAACATATGGGAAAACCATTGGGCAGAAATGGTTTAAAGGAGAGTATTAATATATATTCAGGGTATATGTTAAACACACAAACATTTTTATCTTGGTGTGGGTTTTCTTGTATTTGATGTCCTAGCCACTGATGTCCAGTCAGTATGGATCCATCTGAAATCACATACTACTTAACAACCATTAAATTAGTGTGTACGTCTCTCTGCCTTATATATAAATATATAGTTTGATTATAGGTTATGGCCCTGCGATGGACTGGTGACCCATCCAGTACGTACACCTGCCACTTCCCCTATGTGAGCTGGGATAGGCACCAGCAGAACCCAGTGACCCTGAATTAGGGAAGTGGGTAAGAAAATAAATGAATGAATGAACGAACGAATTATAGGTTATGAATGTTCAGATGTACTATGTCTGCCATGTTGATATTGTCATGTGACCTACACCATCACAGCAGCATGAATTTAGCAGTGCAAGCTAAAATGGAATTCACATGGGATTTTAAAGGTTCTATCTTTCGTGTACTTTAGTCTCCGTGAGAAAATTTTTTGTTTACTGATGATCGCATAATAAGAAATATTATTATTAATACACTACACACATCGCACACATTTTCATATACTATATAGTATGTTATATACTATAATGTATATTGCTTTCAATATTTAACATATTTATAACTACATTAAAAACTACATTATTTATTCAGCTATAGGCTCGTAAAATGTGGATTTGATTGTATTTCTAAATCCAGTCAAATTACAAGTCTTAAATATGGGGAGAGAATTTATTCCTCACAATGGCGGACTGCGTTGCCATGGAAACAAACTAGGGAACAATGAACCGGTTAAAGCGATACAGTCTCGAATTCTGATTGGTCCAATTCATGCTAGTACGCAGAATCTGTGCGATGATTGGTTAACTTTCTAAAGTTTTTATTAGTCTATCTACATGCCTTTATGTTTTTATACTATTGTGAATCTGCAATATTTTTCGACATTCTTAATGGTGCGTGTCTGTGTGTTTAAAAAATTAATGCTGAACTAAAGAGATATAATAGGATCATTTAAAAAACCCACAGAATAAAGCTGGGTATCTATTTTAAGATTAAGGTTATTAGTATGAGTGAAAGGGCGAAGGATTGAAACGCACGGTGATCCTCTTACCGTGAACATTAGCTCGGAGCTGCGGCAGGGCGGACAGCTCACCGGCACTACTGTTGCTCCGAAAGCGGGATGAGCTGGGAGATTTCCGCTGTTTCTGCGCCTTTATCACGGATCTTCGAGTAAAACCATCCACTTTCTCGGTAGCCGAGACAGCTGACATGTTCGCCCAACTCTCTTAAGCTATAATAGCAATATAGCGATATAACTAAAACCTTACGTAACACTAGCAACAAAAAAACTTCTTGACGACTGTAGCACATCGGAGTATAACGTACTGTTTACATGTCACGGTGTTTAACGTCAAGTGTCGTAAAAAGTTTTCGATTACACTTCATAAAGTAATCCACAGGGTTTCAAACTGTTTTCCGCCTTCGAACATTAAAAGTCGATTATATTTGCCGTGACGTCGGGTTTAATCATAATTCCCACATACCATTTAAAAAAGATCTTTCAAACGCCTTACATATTATTCCACAACCAACCGACAAAGTCGTCACTTAGAATCCACGTCAGAATGAATAAACAATCGATAGATACGGATCATGCATACAGTTTGCTTTAAACGAGAATTGACCTTTAAGGTGAATGTACAGGACTCACAGGAACTGACAGCTACATTGCTTGAGTACTACGCCGCTGGTGTATGATGGACAGACGGTTTATCCAATCAAATGCAAGCATTGGAATACCACCGACCAATCAAAGTAGCGTTACTCAAACTAGCGGCTGTTTCCCAAATGTTAGACGCAGAGTGAGACGCCTGTCGTAGATTCTAGGGCACTCTGTGTAGGGCGTCAGCAAAGATGTATGATACAACCACAAACATTCATTCATTCATTCATTCATTCATTCATCTTACCAGCTTATTCCCTATTCGGGGCCTATCCCAGCACACATAGGGCAAGGTCTCCCTGGACGTGTCTCCAGTCCATCTCAGGGCAACATATAGACAAACAACCACACACACACACACACACACACACACACACACACACACACACACACACACAC